>CM076399.1:764834-792254 GCA_038363315.1 Mugilogobius chulae | reverse complement strand
TATTTGTAATGCGCACTCTTGGCTGGGTATATTCGTGATAAAAATGGAATGGGGAGCTCACTGTTTTTTGGTGAAATTGTCAAACCATGATTTCTCTATTAATGCATCTGTTTGTTAAAATACAGACAAGTTGCTAAGTTTGTCTCTTTATAACGAGTTTGGGCGTCTGTTGTTTCTTTTTTGAAGCTCATGTGTTGAGTCTTTTGTGTTGCAGCTTCAAGTCAAGTTCCAGGTGAATTTGAGAAAATTTTAAAGGTTTTGAATTTACAAAAATATATCTATTTTGAAAATAAAACTAGATTTTTTTATCAATATTTTAAAACGCTCGCTCGCTCACCACGCCCACGATATTCGCTATGATTGTCATGACATCTGGCACGATTGAGGATCCAGGATTTGGTGAAGCTTCACGTATGTGGACATATCTGATCGTGTTATTATTGGAGCAGTGAGAGGTTCTGGATTAGTGCCTACCATAGAAAGCTGGCCGTTCTAGCTTCGCGTGAGACAAATGCTGCTCACGGAACTTTCGTGCTCAGCAGTCTAAAATGTGGTTATAGACTGGTGGACCATCGTTTGGATTTATATTAGACTTCACAATCACAGTTCAAGTAGGAACTTCAGAACAAGCAGATGATTGTAGTTTTTTTAACTCAAAGGCAAAAGACATAGTCTGTCATCTATTTTGCCCCGCCCACTTTTTCTACGTTCAGCAAGTCAGTTAACTTCGGAAACAATCTTCCGGTAAAGTTTATCAAAAGTTTATAATCTTAGCGATAAATGTTATCTTTTGCTTTGTTTTTCTATTTAATATTTTTTTATTTTATTTTTTTTTACTGCAACTTTCTTATTAATACGTTGTGGGAAAAAAAAAAAAAATCTTCTTCCTGTCATGCTTTTCTCCTAGCGTCGGTGGTTTGAATTTTATCTAGCAATCACTGGCCCCGATTCCTCATGTGTCCAGCTTGGGTGCGATTCCAGCTCTGGTCCAGATCAAGCAGACACCAGAGAACGAGGTGCCAGTCTACAGGTTCAGTCTCTAGGTCCATGGATCGGGAGTTGAAACACTGCGCCTGGTTTAACGTGTTTAAAGAATATAGTGTCCAGTATGCAAGGGTGGCATGCGGTGGATTCTCCTACTGTGTAAGTGTACCAGCGTCTGGATCTCGCACTCGTGTTGTCTCTGTAAAGTTGAAGATGCTACGCCAAGCGAAACGCTATAACATTATATAATGATTTTCGATGCTAATCGAGAGTGTGCGAGGTCCAAACTAAGGTGTAGTTCAATACACAATTTGTGATGTGATGTTTTAGAACGTTATAAACTGAGGTATTTCAGCATAAGAAATAACTCTATCAAGTTTTCATGGAGTTTTTAATAGCTATTTTAGACACGTGTCAGCTCTTGTGTCTATAATGTATACGCATTAGTTGTAGACATAATGACTATAACGAGACTTTACACAGCTGTTAGGCGTTTCTCTATGAATATATTGTCTTCTTAGTGTCAACTTACTTTTAACACTAGTGTGCTGGTGATTTGCTAGTGTTTTTGAGAGAATGAAAGTTCTATAGCAGCTTTGTTTATTCATGTGGGTAAAAAACTGCGTAAATATGTTTTTAGTAGTTATTGGTAAATATTTATTGAACGATCGTAGTTTGTGAAAATGATTCATGAGAAAATATGCCTTGTTTATTTGTTGGTGCACATGACCATAGGATTATTTGGAAAAAATAACCTAACTATATAGTTTTCTCAGCAGGTTACGTCAGTGAAATGAACGAGGGAAGGAGTGACCGGAAGTGTGTTTTCATACTTCTGTTTTGTAACGGTAGAAAAAGTGGTCAGGAGAAAGAAGATGGATAAGAATTGTGACAAAATCTAAAGTGTGATCTGTCGCGATAGTCATTTTTTTTTGCCATATTACTCAATGCCCAGCCCTAAAACGCATCACTCTCTCTCTCCCTCTCGTCTTCTTCCTCAGTCTTTCTCTCCTCTATTCATTTTCTTTTTCCTCTCTGCTCTTGAAATTTACCCTTCGTTCCCTCACTCCTCCACTCTTTCTTCCTCAGTCTTTCTATCTTTTCTCCTCTAAGCTCTGGTATGTTTCCCTCTCTCCCCCGTTCTTCCCTCCTCTCTCTTTTCCAAACTGTATTTTTCCAGATAACTCGATCTGTCTCTGTGAAAATCTTCCCTCACTTTCTTATTCTCTCCCCTTCTCTCTGTCTCTCTTTTTCTAATCTCTCTCCTTTCCTCTTTCCTCCCTCTTCTCCCTCTTTCTCTCTCCTCCTTTTTCTCTCTCTCCCTTCCCTCTCTCTGTCCTCCCCCTCTTTTTCATCACTTTCCAAACTGTATTTTCCACATAACTCGTTCTCTATCCCACTCCACTCACACAATACCGCTCACACAACTAACATTTCCTTCATGCTCAAGAATAGTCAGTATAAATATCACGCACAAAGGGTCCTCCCCCTCTTCTCTTATCTGCTAAATTCCCTTACTCTCTCGTCGGAAACTAGAGATAACGAGTTACTGTTCATAACGTTTTAATAGTACACAATAACACCATTTGTGTTGAGTAAAATGTCCAATCACATAAAGAGACACTCTGGGTCTACCATCAAGCCAGTAACAGATCTCTTTGTATACTGTTCGGATGTACAAGACTGGCAAGTTTGGTGCAGATTGGAATCGTTAGCGGGTTCCAACAGAACCAATGCGGCCATAGTCACAGACTCCGAGGAGGTGCGGTGTGAGTGCGGGTCAGCGGAAAGAGTCCGCATGAAGTCTATTTTTCCAAGAGAACGACAGGGTCTGGTGTGGCTTATCAATTCATTATTCGAGCGTTATGCGTTGGAATTTCGTGAATCTGCGTGGCTTTGGTCAATCTGACACAGTTAAAGATCTGGTGTACCAGCAGTATTCCCGTCTGTAGAACATCAGGGTTAGAGCCAGAAACCTGATTATCGACTGAACACAGAAATGGGAGCTAGATGACATTCGTTTTCATCCAGTATTGGATCAATGTAACTATATTTCTATTCATTTGTTTATTTTCAAATGTTCAAACATTTCTAGTGTGGGACTTAGAAACAGATTTAAAGTGATGAATTGTTTCATTGACGTTTGCTTTCAGTTTTAGTGATACACACTCTCAATAAAGCATTAACTGAGCATTCAAACTCTCTGATGTTCTGTTCTTTTCTCGATTCTGCGTGTCCTTGCGTGAGTTTGTGAGAAAACTATCGTGTACAGGCCCCTGCTGGCTGGAGTGAGGCAGAGTGCATGGTCCGTGGCTTATGTTCTTTCACACAGACAAAGTCTTACAAAACACGCTAAGCTCTCTGAGTTAGTGAATCATCTCTCTTTTGTTTCTATTTTGTTTGGGGAAAATGATATACTGGACTATTTATTTTAGCTTACATTGGGTATTGATGTGTTATGGGCATCATTTTAAAATTACCCCGGTACTTTCGAGGAGAATAGGCTAGTGTTTTCTGACTGATAGAACTGATCAAAGAGTCTCAGTCCCCAGTCTGTTTCTGATAAAGTTCATCGTGATTGCGCTGATTCGGTGACAGGACACCGTGATCCCCTCTCTACTTTACGAATTTACGTTTCAGTCTCTGGCGCGTGTAAACGTAGAAAAGACGTCACGCGGCGATGTGCGCGCCTCTGTCGATGTGCTCAGTCTGCACAGCGCTTCTTTAGCACGAAATCCCACGTCTACGTAGGCCTTCCTGCGAGTGTTTTGGCCAGGAGGACCCGCCTCGTGTTGCGGTCCGTGCTCACGCTCTCAGGGTTGCCTCTGCCTTCGCGATCTTGATACCTGCTGGCACATCGGTCGTCCGCCTTTTAGCTGACATGGGTTAAATCGCAATTCTAATAATGCACTCTTGTAACTTCGACTAGGAATGTATTTTATCTACTCATAACATAATCGTCTTACTTCTGTCCTGTCCTTTCACTAATGTGGTTCTTTATACTGTGCATGATCTCGTTTGTTTTGCTTACCTAGTGGTCCGCTCTGTGACTCATTTTATTCTTTGGGTGCGTGCTTTTTCTGTTTGCCTCTCATCTCGCTAGCTTACTTCAGAAGCCTACTTCCTGCTAATTGCATCCTCATATCTCATCATTAGCAGTCTCGACATCTTTCCAGTCTGTCTCTACCACTCAGCTTTTTCATCCTATCTCTCTTTCTTCTCTTCACATTTTAACCACTATCAGCATCGAGCATTTCGTGACGTCACTCAAGATATTGGCCTCCATGTTCGCTGCCTACATCTTAATTGTTCACTGAATACATATACTCATATTACTCATCTCTTACGATCATATACTCATCGCTATTTAACGCTGGTTTAATGTACTTTCATCTCTATATCTACTGCTATACTTGATTAATAATATATTTACCAGACATCAGATTTTAATCTCATCTTTCTTCTGTGTATTCCCGCATACTTTCATCATAGTTCCGATTCCTCTCTCTGTAGTCACGATTTCACATTTTCTACGCATAGTATCATATCTCTCCAGCTGACGTAGTCAATATCTTCTCGTAACTCTGGCTATCGTGTTCTGTCTCTCTTTGCTCGGCTTGTGCTTAACATCTCAGATTTGCATTGCTCTTGTTTATATCTAACTGCTCATTTCGTGCTCTCTCTTGTGCTTGTTGTGTCTATTCTCTTCGATCTCCTCCTGTGATCTCACTTTGATCTTAGCTGCGTGCTCTCTCGCTTTTACTCGTACATCGTGCTCTGACTCGCTGTCTTGCGCTGATCTACGTCAAGACATTCTGCCAGTCTTGCTCGTATCCGAGCCGTATCAGCTCGTTTGGTCGCCATAGTCTCTCTCCTCTGTCCATGTCTCCATTTCGATCTCTCGCATTGTGCGTGGTAGAGCTGGTCAATAATTATCCTCTTATCATCTAGATTCTTCATACTGAAGTCAGCGTGAGTGTCGCTCTTCGCTCACAGTAGGCTCTGTACGCATCTCGCTTCATACACCGCGCGGGTCTTTATGCACGATCATAATCAGTTCTTCTGCTTTGGTATAATGATTTCTTTATATATGCTCTTCTTACTATCCAGGTTTGATATCTGTATTTGATTCATCTCTAACTAACACTTGCTACAATCTTCTAGTTTCTCTTTCTCATCTGGCGCTGTGCTGTCCGCCATCTCTATATACGCCTCATCGTCACTATGTCTGACCTGTTGCTAACACGCTGTGTTGTTTGAAGTGTCTTGTGTTTCAGTTCTCGCTGCTGGATGGACTCAGTAGCAGGACAATGCTGTTAGAGTTCAGACCTGTTTGTGTGACGTCTGGTTCTGGTGTGAAGTCTGCTGCTCTGTGTCGTTGACGTCGCTGTCCTGTTCGATAGATAGATTCGCAACTCGCTATCTTGTCGCAGTTCAGTTGCGTGGATCGGTGCTCACGTTAGATTCGCCTCTTGTTCGTCTCTACCGCGCCTCGCTTCCAGTTTATATATGCTTCCTCTGTCTAGTCGCACGTGTTTGTCTGTGTGTCGTACTCTGCATCCATGTTGTAATCACCTGTGTGTGATTGTCTGCGCTCGGTTTCGCGTCGCTTTGTTTCTGCATCGAGATAGGGTCGGCAGGCGTCAGTTACGACGCACGATTTCAGTGGGCTTCGCTGTTTACCAGGGGGATAAAATAACAGCTAGTAGTCTACCAGAGTGTGCAGGGTCAAACTGTAGCGTGTGTGTGGTAGTCTGTTGTGGGAGTTACCACGCATCGATTGTAAGCGTCTTGTTAGCTATCTCTCTTGATGTGCTAGCTCTACGATCTGATTCTGTTGTAGCTGTGGCACGCTTTGTGATCTGAGGGCATGTGACTGGAGGTTAGAGTGATGTGTGATGAGTCTGAGCCTTGGATCTTGTTGGATCGATGTCGTGCTTGTGACTGTTGACGTCATCCAGGTACAGTGGTAGGAACGAAGGTACGTAAGGACTGCCAGTGTCTATAGAATGGTGCCGCATTCTGCGAGGCACTTTTCAGCAAGAGAACCGATCCACGTGCTGAAGCTTTTTCTGGATGGTAACTAGTCATCGAGCGTCTCTGTACACACGAGTAACATAATCTCATAAACGATCACTAGCGAGGTCGCTCGTCATCTCGCAGGTAGTTGTCATGTTGAGTAGACGAGGGATTAGCAGTTCACATAGATGTTATGTTATAGAGGTGATATTACAGTAGTTTAGTATGGTTTACTCTCTAGATGTCTATGTTATACATCGTGATGATTAAATACTTAATAAATTGATGGAAGAACAACTCGACCAGATATTTGTGCACAAGCAGAAAAAGCATATGAAGCTATATACATAATGCATAGAGTTTTTGCATACTCAGTAACTCTTGCAGATAAGACGCAACAGGACGCTCGACGATCTATAGATCGTTGACATTGTATTAGGGTTTTTTGTGCAAGTTGTAGTTATCTCATTTATTCATATATTAGTGGAGCAGATTCACAGTCAGGCTGCTACGTGTGTTCATATTGTTTCGTGTGATTTTATTACAGAAAAGATGTATGTTGATTATAAATTACTTCTAGAGGTAGGTATAGATCTTTATTATATGATTGTGTTGGGCATAGATATTTTGTGTTTTGAGGAGGAGATTCTCACTCATTGTTCTAGATGCATCTCTTCCAGCGTGCTAATTCTGTTATGTTAGTGCTTATGTATGAGAAATTACAGCAGTTAGATAAATAGATAAGTCAACTGGTGCAGAACCCCAAGGACCACTATTAGGAGTGAAGTCAAAGCTCATAGTCTTGAGAGTCGTCATGTGATAATCAGATGTCTATCACTATACGGATTCATATCGTTCATAGTCACACAGTGTACTGTCTCTCTAGGACGTGATAGGAATAGCTTGATATTGAGGAGAATACTCGCCTCTCTGCGGCAGGGCAGTTTCGGTATCTTGTGCCATGTATATATGATCGTGACTGTCTCTAGTGAAGCGGGGATCTAGCTATCATGCTGTGATTTTGCATTGAACTACTGAGCTAGAAACAAGAGATATTCGTGTGCTGTTTTGTGGCGTTGGTGATGGTTGTGTACACGCGTCCTTATGTCCTAACTGGCTGGACATATAGTAAAAAGTTGCACTTAGACTTCTGTATTTTCAGGGTCTATGCGTGTATACTTGTCTATATAGGACAGTCTATATAGGAGTCGGTATAGAAATAACACAGGGTGCGGGTGGAGTTCGAGAGATATGTGCAGGTTACCTAGTATGTTCTACCTCACAAGATATAACTTGTACTACTCTCTCTGATTTCGCATGACGAGACGGCGAACTTCACTAGTATCCAACTCCGATGCAGCCTATGTTGGATTTTGATTTAGTAGAACTATTGTTATAAAGTGATTGTGCCGCTACTGTTTGTAACGCGCTGCGTATAGACACACGTTAGGAGCTTCATGAGCGCTCTAATTTTGTTGGCCATGACTTTGTGCTTTCGCTCGATGAAGCTTGTTTAGAATGTCATAAATATGGTGCACTTCGTAAGTACTCGTTGTAAATTTGTTGGTGTCATCTGTGTGTTCTAGGAGATTTTGCACTTTAGCACTTCTCTTCTTGAGAGCCTCCATAGTGTGTAGGTTACGTGATATGTATTATCTTGTTGTAGATACGTGATATATAGACACGATGCGTCTACAGTACTATGTCTTCCATAGTATTGTGCATGTTGTAGAACAGTTGATGTCTGGAGACTCCTACGTCACAGGAGAGCTAGTGTCTCGCACTCTCGCTCCAGAAGCGAATAATCGTCTCGAGAATGCAATGGTTGAAGCATTTGTGTGATCAGACGCATGAGATATTGTAGGCACTGACAAGGAATCTTGAAGATTGGTGTGGCGGTCTATTTTGTACAGATATAAACGTGGCACGGAATTGGTCACGGCACTCATTGGTGAACAAAACGCAACATGCTTGTGACAGCAACAGTTCATGAAGACTGTAATTGTATAGCTAGCGGCTGTGTGTTGCTCGGTTGATTTTAATCTTATAGTTTCTATGATTTCTGGATTGCGTACTTTTCATTCCCGTGTGCTCTCGTGATAAGTTGATTTCAGTCCTTCGATTCTTATCATTTGGTATATTTCTGAGGGCACTCTATGATATGATTACGCATGTTGTGTGATATTCTCTCTTAGTTTATTATTTGATCGTACACTATATCGCGTTCCGTGTTGATTTTCATATGTTATTGTGAGCATCTTACTTGTTTCGATGTTTTTTTGTCCGTGTTTTGATGGTTTTTCGCCCTTGTTTTTATGTTTTTTTTAGGGCTATCAAGCGATTAAAAATTTTTAATCGCGATTAATCGCATGATTGTCTTGAGTTAACTCGCGATTAATCGCATATAATTAAATGTTTTTATTTTATATATTTTAATGTATTTTACATTCTAATAATATATTTAGCTTTAATTCCTGTTATTATGTCTTTATTTGTAGAATCTGTTACATTCTTGAAGTGTAAAATAATGTTTATATATAATTTTTTTTTATATATTTTATTATTTTATAATAATGCATTCCATAACATTAGGCCAAATCGTGGTATTGACGTGTCTCACTCATTAGAAGCATTTATTACACTGCTCTTTCACAATAAACGCTTTCTGCAGCTGGAGATTATGAGGCTTTTATTGTGAGGATTTAAAGGAAGTGTTAGTTAAAACGAGCGCAGCTTTACCGCTAGTTAGCGGAGCCCAAAAGTAGAACTACGAAAGTTTTTACCGGAGTTTTGAAAGACTATTCTGGATATTGGATCGTTTCAACAACCTGAGTGGACAAACATCGCATTTAGTGATCACGGACCGCGACTTTATGAAGACACGGGAAGATGGAAACATGTACGGAGCCTCCTCATCAGCTGATCGAGCTGCACATGGACGGAGCCGAGGTAAACAAACACACTCACGCTCAGACAGTCGTGGGGATCGAGTGGAAACGTTACCAAAGTCCACAAAGTGAGCCAGCAGAGCCTTGTCTAGGTCTTTTTCTGCTTGTGCTCTGTGTTTTTCTATGAACCTCGCGTCATTGGAGCATTTTAATGGTGAAAAATAACCATGCGATTAATTTGCGTCAAAAAAATTGTCGCCGTTAATATAGTTTTGCGTTAACGCGATAAAAACGCGATAAAACTGACAGCCCTAGTTTTTTTTTCTTTGTTTAATGTTTTTTTTGGCCTAGTTTTGGTGCTGCTGGTGGTGGTGGTATTTTTGTCCTCGTTTTGGTGTTTTTTCAACCTTGTTTCTGTATTCTTTTGTCTGTGTTTTAATGTTTTTTGTCCTTGTTTAGATTGTTTTGTCTTCCTTGTTTCGGTGTTGCTGGTCTGTTGCTTGTACTGCTGGTTTCTCGTCCTTGTTTCTGTGTTTTTTCGTCCTTGTTTCTGTGTTTTTTCGTCTTGTTTCTGTGTTTTTTCGTCCTTGTTTCTGTGTTTTTTATCCTTGTTTCAATGGTTTTTCTGTCCATATTTCCATGTTTTTTCATCCTTGTTTTGTTGCTGCTGCTGGTGGTGGTGTTTTTTTTGTTCTTGTTTCTGTAGTTTTTCATCTTGTTTTGATGTTTTTGTTTTATCCTTGTTTTGATAGTTTTTCGCCTTGTTTCATTGCTGCTGGTGCTGTTGCTCGTGCTGCTGGTGGTGTGGTATTTCATCCTTGTTTCGATGTTTTTTTCATCCTTGTTTCGGCGTGTTTCTGTCCTTGTTTCGATGTTTTTTCATTCTTGTCTTGGTGCTACTGGTGCTGTTGCTGTTGCTGCTGGTGGTGGTGGTGGTATTTTGTTCTCGTTTCGGTGGTTTTCCGTCCTTGTTTTCTTTGGTTTTTTCGACCTTGTTTCTATGTTTTTTTGTCTTTGTTTTAATGTGTATTTTTGTCCTTTTTTTGATAGTTTTTTGTCCTTGTTTCATTGCTGCTGGTGCTGTTGCTTGTGCTGCTTTTCCGTCCTTGTTTCGATGGTTTTTCGTTCTTGTTTTGACGGTTTTTCGACCTTGTTTCTGTGGTTTTTCAACCTTGTTTCTGCAGTTTCTCAGCCTTGTTTCGATGGTTTTTCTTCCTTGTTTTGTTACTGCTGGTGCTGTTGCTCATGTTGCTGGTGCTGGTGGGTTTCCGTCCTTGTTTCAGTGTTTTTTTTTCGTCCTCGTTTTGGTGCTGCTGGTGGTGTTTTTTCCCTGTTTTGGTGTTTTTTCTGTCCCTGTTTCGAAGATTTTTTGTCCTTATTTCTGTGTTTTTTTTTTACCTTGTTTCGATGGTTTTTCTTCCTAGTTTTGGTGCTGCTGGTGGTGATGGTATTTCGTCCTTGTGTTGTGGTTTTTTCGACCTTGTTTCTGTGTTTTTTTCGTCTTTGTTTCATTGCTGCTGGTGCTGTTGCCTGTGCTGCTGGTGGTGATGGTATCTCGTCCTTGTTTCTGTGGTTTTTCGTCCTTGTTTCTGTGGTTTTTTCGACCTTGTATCTGCGTTTTTTGCGTCCTCGTTTTGGGCTGCGACCTCGGGGACCTCTGCTGCTCACTCCAGGCGACTCTCTCCAAACTGACAGCACTAAAAACACGTCCGGCCTCTGAGCCTGCGTTTCCCCCGGAGAGCAGATGGAAGAGCGGGAGCGCAAACCGTCCCAAACCCAACATTCTTTTACCATTCTTTTAAAAATAATCATTCAAATGTGATTCTTCTGACTCTGGTGAAGCAGATGTGAAAGTGTGAGGACAAACACGGTCCTTTTAACGATGGAATAAATGTGCAGCCAGACAGAAAGAAAGAAGAAAGACAGAGGAAGTGCAGTTTGATCTCCGGCTCTCGTTAGCGACCGGACAGATGAAGCTAATCGCTGAACCAGACAAGGAGAGATGCATGATGGGAGCTGGAGCGGAACGAGGGGAGAGCGAGGGGAGGGTTGGTGAGAGTGTTGACCTCCGCCAGAGAGAGACCAGACTCACAAAAGAACAAAGAGACCAGACTCACACATAAACAGTTGTACCAGTTTGTCAAATATCAGAAATGTTTTGAGCGAAATGGCAAAAAAACATAATGTGACACTTTTCTTCTCTGCTGATATTACACACAGAGATAAGGAAACACAGCTGCAAGTTTTGGTTGTGCTGTAAACATCAGCGTTTGTCTTTCAAGTGATCTATTCCTCTTGAAATCAGACCGAATCAACTCTCTCTGTCCTGGTATTTTGTTGAATGAAGCTTGAGAGCGAGCCATTCATGACATTTCAGCATATACCTGTATATATAATCCAGGGGGGATGGGGACATTAAAGTACTGAATCTAAACTAACTAAACTCAACATAAACCTATGAAATGACTCATGAAAACAACCAACAAAGCCACTGTTTAATCCAGAAGATAAAAGTGAAGACTCAGGTTCATTAAATTACAGTACAGAGGCAGATGTTTACAAAAGTTTGAATCATTTAATTTTGGTTTCAGTTAAAAGTCTTGATCATGACACATTTAGATCAGTTTCACACACACCAAGTTGCAGTCCAAAGTTCACAGGTTTGGGACCAACCCTAAACACATTATCCAGTCCAAATGTCAGTCCCAGACACAGTTTCAGGTCCACAGAAGAAGTGGAGGTGGGCAACACTTGCAGAACCTGTTAAAATAAACCGGTATAGGCAAACCAAAGTCTATCATTAAGACGCTCGTCAAAACCACGTGGCGCTGAACCCACAGCTACACTGAAACCTTGAACACTCCAGTTCAGCTTTGCAGTAGCTCTCTCCATGGTCCAGATTCAATCAATGACTGGATTTGTCACAGCGTGGATGCTTACCAGTGATGCAAGACGTTAGTTACCCCGGGCTCACACTGCCTCCAGTCCAACTCCGGTGCAGTCACCGGACCGGTCTAGCTACGGTGGGTGACTCACATTAGCTACGGTGGTCTACAGTCCTGCTGCAGCCACAGGCTCTGCTGCCGACCTCGCGAGACCCCGAACTCACGGAGGTTCACGCTCAACGTGGGAGATTACGCGACCGCTGAGCACTTTTTTCTCTCTCTCTCTCTCTCTTTCGCTGAGCACATGTATATGTAAACAAAGAGCACGCGCCAGGTTTTGGGCTTGTTTCACATTAGTTGATTTCTGTTGGGATTTTTCGCCGCACAGTGGGTAAGTACGGAGGTTTATTTACATTTTATGTGTTACGTAATCGTGTAAATGTCGTATTTTGTATTATTAGCGGTAACGTAAAGATTTTATTTTGAAAACTACCGGATTCACTTCACCCGCGCTCGCTTGGTTTCCTGTTTATCGTGTCTTGTTTTCACAACTTCATCAAAAAGGGCTCTGGTGCGCTCCGGCGTCCGGCCAAAATTTGAAACAAACGAAACGGATTCGGAGCGCCGGATTGGCCGTACCGGAGACACCGGACTAGACTGTACGTCGTGTGAGCCACTCTCGGA
The DNA here is from genome assembly GCA_038363315.1 of Mugilogobius chulae. NCBI lineage: Eukaryota > Metazoa > Chordata > Actinopteri > Gobiiformes > Gobiidae > Mugilogobius > Mugilogobius chulae. Next base: position 779,794 of record CM076399.1, on the reverse strand, counting down.
CTTTTCAAGTTAAGTAAAGACTCCGGTGACTGCACCGGAGTTGGACTGGATGTAGTGTGAGCCCGGGGTTAGTTGTGTTATTTTTGTTATTCATTATGACGGCCTTCGTTAGCGGCTTGGCGCTCCTGTCATAACGAACATCAACATTAGGCTTTTCACGCTTTAACTCTGAACCTGCAGAGCGGCGCCGGCGTGTGACGTCAGAGGATGAGAGGGCTCACCAGGACAATGACTCCCCAATTTATAGGGCACTGCTAACGGTGATTGAATAAAAAAGCGCTGCTTTACGCCATGTCACTACATATACGTATATGGGGAGAATCTTCTAGGACAGTAGTTCCCAAAGTGAGAGTCGGGACCCTTCGGGGGGTCGCGAAGCAATATCTGTGGGTCGCAAGATGATTTCAAGATGTAATCTTATAATTATAACTTTTTATTTGTTGTTGTTTACATGCCTGGCGGTGCTGCAGAGGATCCTGGACACTTCTCGTTGTTGTTGACAGTTTGTTTACTTGTTTATTTGTTTGTTTCCAGGCCTGGCGGTGCTGCAGAGGATCCTGGACACTTCTCGTTGTTGTTTACACGTTTGTATGTTGTTTGTTTGTTTGTTTCCAGGCCTGGCGGTGCTGCAGAGGATCCTGGACACTTCTCGTTGTTGTTTACACGTTTGTATGTTGTTTGTTTGTTTGTTTGTTTCCAGGCCTGGCGGTGCTGCAGAGGATCCTGGACACGTTCGTTATTGTTTACAGTTTGTTTACTTGTTTATTTGTTTGTTTTCAGGCCTGGCGGTGCTGCAGAGGATCCTGGACACGTTCGTTATTGTTTACAGTTTGTTTACTTGTTTGTTTGTTTGTTTCCAGGCCTGGCGGTGCTGCAGAGGATCCTGGACACTTCTCGTTGTTGTTTACATGTTTATTTATTGTTTATTTGTTTGTTTCCAGGCCTGGCGGTGCTGCAGAGGATCCTGGACACTTCTCGTTGTTGTTTACATGTTTATTTATTGTTTATTTGTTTGTTTCCAGGCCTGGCGGTGCTGCAGAGGATCCTGGACACGGCGGCGGAGCTCAGCTGGCAGGTGACCTCGGTGAACTTAGAAACTCTGACGGAAACGGCTTTCGTCAAACTCCTGGCCGACCTGGATTATAAGAAAGAGTTCCAGGTGATCATCGACTGCGAGCTGGAGAAGATGAACTACATCCTCAACCTGGTGAGAAAGAGCTTAAAACACAAGAACCTGGTGAGAAAGAGACTGAAACTACACAAACCTGGTGAGAAAGAATCTAAAAACTACATAAACCTGGTGAGAAAGTCTAAAGGTGCTTTCAGACCGAACGCGACCACGCGAACACTTTCAATGTTATGTCTATGTGTAGGCGCGATTTCGCAAAACCAGAGCAGCGCGGAGCGTCTACTACGACCGGCGCGAGCGTTTAAGGGCAGACGGGCGTCTAATAGGCGCGACCAACATGTGAAGAGCAAAGTGACTGTGTTAACGACCAGTACTACACCTGGAAGGCCCGTGCAGACATTGACAAGAGAACTAATCTTCAGCCCTAAACACAACTGTCTCTTAACTATGTCAAATGAAGCCCAGTTATCGCTCCAGTTAAAAGAAATCCAGTTGGAGCGAGCGCGTTGCTCTGATTGGCGGCACATCAGGACGCTCCGCTGACAGACACATACACGTGAATGGGATTTAGGCGAAATTCACCACTCATCGCCCCCTTTGTGCACGGCCATAGGACGAGCGTCCATGCGCGAGCAAGTGACAGTAGTGGTTCAAAACGACCAGTACAGCTTTAACATGATCAGGCTTCTCAGTTATTCACTTTTTCTAACCATAAGCTGCACAAACATTATAAAATATAGAACATGTGTGTCTGGGACTTACCCTGTGGCTCCACAAAAGAAAACAAAAGATCGTATTTTACAAACTTTAGTCCAGGGATTCCTCTCGTTTGTACATCCTGCGCTGTCAGTGTCTATAATCCATATAACTCCTCGATTCTGGCAAAAACAAGCAGCTATTTTGGCCAAATAAACTTTATGTTCACAGCAAAAATAAACGCGATGTTTGAGACAAAATAACCTGTTGATTTGAGTGAACTATATATACAGTCACGTCTTCCTATGACGTCAGCGTCACTTGGTGGCGCATGTGTAAAGCGCAGGGCTAGGACGTGGGGGACCAGGATTCAAAGCCCACATGAGTTAAATTTATGTTATTTTTTTATGGACTTATGCATACATTAAATAAAGACATAGTGTTTGTTTTTTGCTTGTAAAGAAAGTAGGATTCTTAAAGTATTAAATTTGAATATCTGCTACAGATACAAAGTTTTCAACAGAGTATGATGCCTGGGGTCGAACTTACGCACCCGCGGGCTTTTCACACTGAAGACCTATGCTTTTACCACTCGGCCAAGAGACATTAGATGTTAAACTGCGTTCTAATGAAGAGTCACAGATATCGTGGCTGCATGAACACGCCGCGGTTTGAAAGCTGCAAGTTGGTCGTGCGAGAAACGCGGCTAATTTCGAATACATAAGCGGCCACCGCGGGGCGTCTGACGCGAATTGACGCGTTTGGTCTGAAAGCACCTTCAGGCTGCTTTGACACTAGCAACCTTTTGGTCTGGTGTAAAGTTTGGTCTAAAGTTCGGTCTAAATGTGAACGTTGACCGTGGTCCAGATCAAACAGCTGGTCCTTTGGTCGGCAGAAAAGTTCTTGGCCCGGTCCGGACTGAGGTCTGGTCCCGACCAGGGTGAACGTGAAAGTTCGGACTTCAGACCAAATTCAGGAAGCGACAGACGTTCGATTACGCACAGACGAGAGAATGTGAAGACGATGGACTCAAACGTAAGGAGAAAAAAGAGAGACGGAGCCTGAAAACTACTGTAAAGTCATTTTTTTGCGACCGCGGGGGAAGTACGCAGCTCTCCTTTCACCAAGTGTCAGAACTGAACAAAACATCAGAACTCAGCTGCTTCTCGAGACATTAAAACGTTTCCTTACACAGCCGTTAACCATAAATACACCGACAATCAGCACTACATCTGATTCTCAAAGAAAGTTTGGTCATGACTACAACAACACCGGCTAAACTGTGACGTTTGAAAACAGGGACAAAATGAGCTCCTAAACGATCCTTTTGGTTTGGCACATTTAGGAAAGAGGAAGCGAGAAAACACACACAAGACGCTGCACGTGACAGGTAAACCAATACGCTGCCTCTGATTGGTCAAATACCCTGTCAAACAGCCAATCACCGTCACAGAAGCCCCGCTTTGCTCATGTTTACTTCCTAAAACAAAGTTGGGTTTTTCTTTTTTTCATATTTGCTCCGTGTTCACGAGGCGCGCTACCGTTGCTGTGACAACAGAGAGACAGCGTCACACATAGACGTATAATTAGTGACGCGCAGTGCGACTCTGATGCTATCGAACATTTAGCATCTGAGCTAGTCCGGAGCATTCTCTTGTTTGTTTTCCTATAGCCGTTAGCATTAGCTGTTAGCATTAGCTCGCAAAAAACACAAGTTATGAAAGATCCAGAGAGTGTCACTGGTACAAACCTACCGACCACATTTAACAAAGGTCAAAGGTCAGAGCCTCGTTACAAGTTATTGTTGAGTTTACAAACCTTTTAGTATTTTATTGTTGATAAAAATGTGTGTATAAAACTGCTAACGGCTAGTTAACTTAGGCATCTTTTAAGACTCTAGTGACACAAACGTCTCTTTTACATGTGACTAGTGAGAAAAGCACAAATGACATAAATAACACCAAACACAGTTATAGCTTCACTTCTCTGTGGAGGCGTCTGTCACATCAGTGATGGAGCATTTCCAGCCTAAGAATATAGTAGTTTGAGAAATATAATCTCACATCGCCAAAGTTGTTTAAAAAGCTTCATAAGACACAAATCAGTCTGTTTTGCTCATGGTTTTGCTGAAATCGCTTGTTTAAGCTCGTTTTATCCATAAAAGTGACACTTCTGCCATTGAGTTCAATTGATTTGTGTCGTCACCTCTACAGGAGGAATATGGCGTTGCGCTGTTTGTGTTGTAGCAACAGAGCAGAGCTGCTGATGCGTAACGACTAATTATACGTCTATGGCGTCACAGAGCGTCTGAAAGTCCGGACTTTCTGCAGGCAGCGTGAAATCAATCTATGGAAATCAAACTATAATATTAGAACACTTTTGAAGGTTCTAAGTCCGGATGTTGGTGCGAACTTTCCAGTGTGAAACGGCCCTAAAACTACACAAACCTGGTGAGAAAGAGTCTGATTAACCTCAACTTATTAGCTTATTAAACATCCTGGACCAAAAGACAGCTCTCCCAGAACATTCCTGCTTCTGTTTCTGGATTTAGAACTCAAAGGAAAAGTGACGTAGTGTTGCTTTAAAACAGTCACACGTTAAATCCAGAGAATCGAGTCGATGGAAACGTGTTCGGAGCAGATCTTTAGCTCCTTTAGCTCGTTTAGCACCTCCACACTTCCACGTAATTGGATCTGGGCTTCACGGCTTTGAGGAATTAATTACTAATCGTCAACAAGAAAGAAAAACACACAGCAGCAGCGGCGGAGGAGAAGAGGAAACGGAGGGATTTGTGAGGATGGAGGGATGGAGGAGGACGAACAGCAGCTGCAGAAGAAGAAGAAGAGCATCACTTTACTGCCCACGGTTTAAAGGGCCCATATCATGCAAAATTGACTTTTCATAGTTTTTAGGGTGATTACAGTGATATTTGTGTGTTATAAACGTGGTAAAAGTGGTTTTCCGATTGATTCCGCCGTCATTTAGTAAGATACCGGAGTATTTTGAGCACTTCCTATTTCACAGAATATGAGCCAATCCACGGCGATGACACGCCGCACTTGCATGACTCATCAATGACGCAGCGCCAGTGCTCGGGAAACCCCTCCTCCCCCTCTCAGCACCTCGCTCCTCTGCCCCCCTCCCCCCCGTGTTGCAGCCGGCTCGCCCGACACGCCTGCGCTCTGTCGCTCGCTCCTCTGCCCCCCTCCCCTCGTGTTGCGGCCGGCTCGCGACACGCCTCCGCCTCGCTGCACAGGTCCGCTATTTCGCTAGCTTTCGCTTCGGATGTTACTTGTTTTTCTGTGACACCACCGCTCGATTGTTGCAAGTCATGTCATCTTGGAGAAAATGCGTTTTTGGTTGCAAATATGTGTCGCGGTTATTCAATTTGCCGACTGAGGAAACGCGACGTAGAAAGTGGCTGGAGTTCATCTTTGGGAACGCGCACCAGAAAACCTCCAAGAATCTGTTTGTTTGTCAGCGACATTTTACACGAGAGTGCTTCCAGAACTATGGCTACTTTGAAAGTGGACTTACTACGAAGTTGAATCTGACTGCTGATGCTGTCCCATCAATAAAAGACGATGATGGAGCACCTACAGCTGTAAGTTTTCTAAAGTTATGTGAACCAAGCACAATAAGTTTGTAAAATAAGTTTACCCAGCTTTAGTAGACTTGCCATTTACCAAGCTACTCATATACATGCTATTTTCAAAGTTATGCAGCTTGCGTGTGGTTATAAACACATAACACACGTTACATACATGCGACTGTTATCAGTGCTTTTCTACACGGAGGGTTGACGTGCATTGACGCTCGCGCAAAACACTGTCAGTACAAAATGGCGAACCTCATCATGAACCTAAAGCCGCTGTAGATGTAGCCAATGTAACAGTCGTAGATGTATGCCTCTTACCCGAACTTTTTCCAAATATTTTGTTGAAATGACAATGAAAACATTGTTTTCTGTAATTATATGAATCCATCATTAGGTGAAAATAAAACATTTTTAAAACTAACTCTTATATTTTGCCTGTACATGATATTTTTAACACAGTATAGGACAATAAATTGTCACTTTATGTAGTTATGATACATTTGTTGTATTTTATTACTATGGTTGTTGTGCACATGTTTGAAATGTAAAAAAAAGTGTTTTTGGTCACACTGACAGAATATTTTCTCATTTTGTAGGGCACATCCCAAGAAAGACCTAGCCACACAGCATCAAGTGATGCAGAAGCTGCCTCTGCATCAATCTCTACTCCTCCTTCTCAATCTGTGACTTCAGGGATGCTGCCAATGTCCACTAGAACAGTTTCCACACAGTTATCAACAGGCACCTTGAAGCTACAACATGTCAGGAGTAAAGGTATGTTTTACACAAAAGAAAGACATTTTTATAAACAGTTGCATTGTTGTAATGCATAGAATAAGGAGTAACAGTACTCAGAAGTTTTTGTATTTTTTTGTATGTGCATGCATTCAATAACAATAATATATTCAATAGTGCTTGCTTATTATAGAAACATTTTTAAGATTTTCAGCTAGAGCAATTTTTTTAGCATTCTTGTTTCAAATTGTAGTCTTTTTTTTCTTGGCAGGTGTACAAACCAAAATTCTCACAATAGACAGTAGCACACAGACAGATTCATCATGGCTCGACTTGTCTTCTACACCTGTAAAAGCAGGAGCATCAGGTGTAAGGAAGAGGCAGCGCCTGGAAATGGAAGAGGGGGAGGAGGAGGATGTTGACATTTCAGACATTTCACTATCACAACCACACGACTCAACATATGACCCCGGAGCTTCTGCCACTGATGTGTCTGAAGTGACGTAAGATTTTTCCCCTGTATTTATTACTTGTGACTTTGTTTGACAATTTCATATGAATGTATTTATTTTTTATCTAACAGAGTAGTGGAGCCTACATCAGAGTTTGAGGACAGCAAATACATAGTATTTGAAAGCAGTTTGAAGCAGCTTTTTCAAACATGTCCAATATGCAAGCGCTACTGCAACCTCCAGAAGCGATCAAGTGGGACATTTGTTTCTTACATTCAGAGCTGTCCACACTGTCTGTACAATAGAAAGTGGGACAGCCAGCCAATTATGGGGAGCACACCCGTTGGTAATCTACAACTTTCCGCTGCTGTGTACTTTTCAGGAGGATCCTATATAAAGATGGAAAAGGTATGAGTAACATTACAAAATGTTATGATCATTATTTCATATCCAGCCATTGAAAACATTCTAAACTGTCATTTCAAAATTGTTTTAGATATGCAAGGCAATGAATCTTCAAGTCCACCAATACAATGCTTTCAGACGACACTCTCGATCTTTTCTTGAGCCTGCTATCTACCATAAGTGGAAGAAAGACCAAGAAACATTTTTTGAGGAGTTGAAGAGAAAAGGAAAAGTAGCAGTGGGCGGTGACATGAGAGCAGATTCCCCAGGTTAGTGAAATAAACAAATGCTATGACACATGACGTGACATAATTTATAACAAAACGTTTAACAGCTCATTTTTTTTGTAGGACACAGTGCTAAGTACGGAAGCTACACCATAATGGAACTTGAAAGTGAAAAGATATTAGATATCCAGCTTGTACAAGTATGTGTGTCTTTTGTCTTAATTATTTCCACTAAATGTATATTGCTAATGTAATTCTTTTTTTTATTTTAGAGCAATGAAGTTGGTGGAAGTTTCTACATGGAGAAGGAAGGCCTAAAGAGGGGTTTGGACTTACTAGAGGCAAACAGCATTGAAGTAGACTACATAGTCACTGATCGCCACACCCAGGTCAAAACATTTCTACGTGGAAAAAACATCACTCAATACTATGATGTCTGGCATCTGGAGAAAGGTTTTACATTATTTTATCAGTATATCAGAAACAAATATTTCAGTTTATTATAATTTATGTGTCACTACTTCTTTGATAGGACTGTCTAAAAAGTTGGAGAAGTTGTCTAAAGAAAAGGAGTGCCAGCTTATCAAAAAGTGGTTACCAGCACTGAAAATCACATCTACTGGGTGGCATCGTCTTCAAAAACAGGACCAGAGAAAGTTGCAAAGTGGACATCGCTAATCAACCACATACAAAACGTTCACACACATGACGATCCAGAATTTCCAAAGTGCGCGCATCCTGATAGAGTTTCTAAAGACCCCAGCAAGTGGTTTCAGCCAGGTTTGAATTATTTATCATTCCACCATAGTGACACTTTTGTGATTTTTGTATTTATTTGTGTTGTTGTTTTTTCAGGCACTGTGGCACTTTACAAAGTGGAGAAACTACTTGTGAACAAAAGAGTGCTTGGGGATGTCAAGAAACTCAGTTCAGATTATCAGACATCTTCACTGGAGGCATTTCATAGTGTCATTATTCGCTTTGCACCCAAAAGTGTCGTCTACCCATTTGTAGGGATGATGTGCAGGTAAAGATTATAATTTTTGAGCATCTAATATCTACAGTAATCTTGTTTATTTTTCACTTAGCTTTAATTTTTTTTATTTTTGCACCTTTATATGTTGCACCTTTCTAATTAACTTATTATACAATCACAGTGGAAAAAACAAAACAAATGTTATGTGTTTTTGCAGGCTATATTTGGCAGGAATGCACTTCAACGAAAACGTGAAACGTCAGCAGGCTACATCCAAGGGACAGGCTTTATTCAAAGTAGCATATCCAAAATACAAAAAAGGAAAACCTATGGCTAAACCTGTGAAAACCAAACCTACTTATGGTAAGAAACCTTTTTCTGTAATTTTACATATATGATATAAAATTAAATTAAAACAATAAAGTTATTCATTTAAAAATATAAACTATGTACACTTATAGAATATGTCTCAGAACTGATGCGACTAGTCTTCACTGAAGTCTTCCCTGAGCCTGGAAGATTTGTCGAGCAGTTGAGTGCTGTCCCTGTGCCTGAAGATCTCAGCGCACAGTTTGAGAAGGTGCCAAAAGAAGTAGTGGTTTCTGCCCATGTTTCGAGGTTCAGTCGAGCGGCGGGCGGGCCTGACCATGATGCAGGAAGCCAACATACTGCCCGTCCGGATCAGGAAACTCCTGGCGTATCCGGAGTACAGCACATGCAGGAATGACCACCCTGATCCTGGCTCCAAGTAGTCCCCAACACCAGCTGACAATACTTCTGTATGCAACAAATCGCAGACGTCTGGAAACGCACAAAATCATAATTATTCAATTATTATTATCAGTATTATATTTTCTATTTATTATTACTTTTTTGTATTATATTTCTAATATTTATAACAAATAAAACGCACAATTGCTTTTTATAATAAAAGTTTCAAATGCTTACTCTTCTTGTGTTCTTCTGGGTATTCGCCCATAGTCAGCACGATAGATGTTATTTATGTTTTGAAGTGCATAGATGTTGAGACAGTTCACATTGAAACCTGGGTGGACAGTGATGCAAGAGGCTGGAGTGGGAAGTTGATTGATACGCCTTACAACCTACACATGGAAATAGAAAAAAATGTGTGTTTCAATCTACTTGTCCAAGTTTTTGTAATTTACTTCCAGTTTACATAGAAAATCACTTATCACATGGTATAGCAGATTACATTTTATGTGTATAATGTATTTGTGTAATGAATGAAAAAATATACATATGTATGCATGTTATGCTAAAGCATCTATGTCCAGTAACACTGCACAAATAACAATGCCATTTTGTGATATGAAATATCACCTGCAGGCATTTCACTTCATAAAGAAATCAAAACGTTTCATCAAACTGAATCATACATAAGCACAATTGGTTTATGATGAGAGGTAATTACTAAATAAAAAAGAAATAATATAAATTGAATATTTATATATTTTTGAATCATTTGGCCAAATAGACAATTGTGTAGGACAACACATAAACATGAGAAGTATACATTTGAGTAACGTTTTTTCATGTTTTCAAAGCCTGTCATAACAATTTTAGCTTATAGCAATGAAACAATTACCTGCGGAATTTCACAGCAGCAAAGGTTCTCTGTTTCAGTAGGCATTGTCTGACAGTTACCGCAAGCACACCTAAACACGAACGAAAGCAACAAATAAAGCTAATGCTACACAGTAATAACAACATAGATACAAATATAGCATCATTTTGTATAATTTACCAAACAGTAACGTCTTGATGTAGTCTTCGCGGTGCTTGTGCTGCATGCACCTCAAACTCCGGGTCAGATTCTGGGTCCAAGTTATAGGGTTCAACGCGACGCACCGCCATGATGGATAAAAAGTTTATTCTCACGGACCGCTACTACTACGGGTGCACGCCTCTGCCGCTGTTTACACCCCCACCACCTCCGCTCTCAGCCCATTACGTCACGGAGTAGGCGGGGGAAACGGGTTGAGCCCACTGACCAATAAACAGAGGCGACGTCACGGGTGGGCGGAGGCTGTGGGAGGGACTTTGAGCTGCACAGGACGGGCGGGGGGATTTCTTGAGAGGAGCCATGAGCAAGCCAAACCGAGCCGTTCACACTTCCGGGTTTGAGACTTGACTCCTAGAAATGAGTGGTATGGCAGTACTATTGTGTAATGCATGTTTACAAAACTTAATTTCTTATCATAAATATGCATAGGATACTGTGTGAAACGTAAAATATAGCAGGATATAGGCCCTTTAAAGGTTGTATGGAGGATTTTCAAAAAATATTTGTTGTCAGTCTTGGTCAAAAACAGTTGCATAGTTTTGTAGCAGCCTTGTACTTATGCTAAACAAACAAAGAATTATAAAAATATATAAACTGTGGACATGTTGAGGCCTGTAAAACGTTGACCAATAGATAACGAGTACCTGTTAACCTGTCAAGCAAACCCTCAGTGTTTCTAAGTAACTCATTGGTGCAGTTAACAGTGAAGGGAGTGGCCCTGGGAGGAAACACATTGGCATCATTTGAAAAACAGCAAGCAGCTGTTGGATTTGAAAAATCCTCCATACAACCTTTAAAAATAGCATATATATTTTTTAATCAGATTTAAGATATTTTTTAATTGTTATTAAATCTACAAATAATGACACTAACTGCCAGAAATTTGAATGTGTGTATTTGCTTATCTAATATAATTGTGTAAATGTAAAGATCTACTTAATGCACATGCTCCAGGAAGCAGCACCAAACATCCCAGTTTGACAAAGCCTGATCTCGTCAGATCTCAGAAGCTAAGCATGTTGGGCCTGGGCAGTACTTGGATGGGAGACTGCTGGAGGAACCACAGGAGACACTGTTTGACAGACAGAACAGAAAATTGTCAAGTAATTTCAACATACATATAGTTGGATATAATCAATATTTATACATAAACATTACTAATTATAAAGTATAACCATATAAAGGATTTACATTGGAAGTAAACATTTTATTTGATTATACTTTACATTAGCTTTATACTACACAAAAATACTATACTTTACAAAAATATTAAGTAAATTTAATTCAATTCAAGTTATTTGTTTCAATGTAATATTCAGAATGTATTTTGTGAATAAGGTAAGTTTGAGTATCTTTGATTCTAACATGACTAAAATCTCAAAAAGTCAATTTTGTGTAAAATGGGACATTAAAGAGGCAACAGGTTGAGACAAGTGGGAAGGGCTAGATGTGTCTCAAGTTCTTTCCTTATGGTTCAACTTCAAGTAATCTTCAGGTGCTCTGACTGGATTACACTTCATTTACCTTGCTTCATTCTGACTCAGATCTGTCATTGTGAAAGATTGTGACTAATTGTTAGCGCTGTGAAAACGGTGACATCAGAAGACAGCCGATCATCCATTCTCATTTCACCCTCGGTAAGTGTGACATGTTTCCTTGTTTTGCACTCACACCTCGAGCCTCGCGGCGCATAAACACAACACTCTGTCTGACGCCTTCACAGCCCCCCCACCGCGCCCAAATTTACCCCGCGCTGCAAAAAATGTTAAAAAAAGGGAACAGACACGTGAGTTCAAATGACTCACAATTCTGTACTCAGAATTCATTGGTTTGAGTTATCTTGATTAATTTAGATTTGTTGATATTTTAGATGCAGGTTTTTGGTTTTGCTTCTTTACATTTGTTGTTACATTTTGGAACTATCGATTAAGAAACATTAAGCTTAATGAGAATAATTAGTCTCCTGAAGGGGGGCTATATCGGATTTTTACTTTTCTAAAAATGTAAACAAACATACATTTTAAAGTTCTTACATTAGTCCACATGTTTTGCTCACTTACCTAATGCATTCAGAGTCTCTGAACTGATCATCATGATGTGTTTAAGCTTTTTTTGTCAACTGTTAGGAGCCAGATGTCCGATATGCTAACAGCAGTTAGCCCCAATGCTAATTACAACAAAAGATGAACTTAGTTGAACTATTCAATTTTAGACGTAGTCAGAACATTTCGGACATCAGGTATAGTATTAAAAATGCAAGTTAATTTTTTGCCTTACAGTTTTAAGTTACTTAAACTCATATCTGTAAGTTGTCTGTCACGTGTTACTTTAAACAGAAAGTTGTGACACACATTAAGTCAAAGCCTTATAACTTTGAAAAATGTAATTCAAATTACTAAATTATATCAAAACAATGATTTCAGTTAATTTAACTTAATTGCCTTATAACCTTTTGAAGTGTAAATTAACACTTTACGTATATACGATTCCATTTTGACAAAAAATTGAATTTAGTGTTCATATAATTACAGTAGATAGCTTTTTTAATGTTAATTATAATGTCATGATAATAAACAGTTATTTATATCTACCAATAGATAGAATATTATATCATAAATTAAGCAACTTCATTTAATAAAATATTTTAAAGAAATAATTCTGTATATATTCTCTAGACATAGGGCTGAGCGAAACTGACAAAAATGAATATTTGGATATTTTTTGGGCATATCTCGATAACTATATTGAGACAATTATTTCGTCAATAGGCTGCGTTCAAGTTGTAGAATGCAATGATGTCATGAATCTAGATGGTGAACAAGATTTCTGTTTAATAACACTGAACTTTGTCATAAAATATAAAAGGTAATTTCAAACTGTTTCAAACTGGTGATTTCCATTAGGGACTAGACCCGATCACTTTTGTATTACAACAAAAACCGACTTTGAAGAAGAATTATTTGTGCTGCAAACATCTGTGTGAAGTATTATTGGTCTGGAAAACACTGGGATGTCACGTGAACAATGTGAAATGTTTGCAAATGAATCACAACATCACTATAAACAATATACTCGATATTCAATTTTGGATATCTTGAAAACCATTTTCACAATATTATCCAGAATTCAGTATATTGCACAGCTCTATCTACACATGGAGACTTATTTAGTTGACTCTTTAACTGGAGGATTTTTTAAATATGAAACTGAAAAATAATGTGGCCTCAAACACAACTAAAATGCATTTAAAAATCAAGACTTTAAATCTAAACTTCACTTTATTTATTCAACCAATTTCCCAGAAGCATTTTCATTTACACTGATGGCCTGGATCAGAAGCAGTGCAAAACCATAATTAAAAACCATTAAAACATCTCCACTCACGCAGCCTATATTTTTTACAGTGCGACAGTGACGTACACCGTGCTCTCCAGGCAGGACAACGTGTCAAAGTTGCAATAGAGGAGCTTTATAAATAGTCGTCTTCATATCCGCTGATAGCATCACAAATACTCTGTTACCACCACACACAACATCTCTCTCACACATACGCAATAGTTCCACTGTTTAACTACATAAATCACAGCAGCCTCCCTCTTCTGTCCACCGGAGGAGATACAGCGACGTGACAGAAAGCCCTCGGTGGGCACAAGCTAAATATAAACAGGCAGAGATAAAAATAGAAGCGGCTAAACAAAAGATGGGGGGTACGGCTGGAGACGAGCGGAAATGGCAGGCAGGGTTTGTGTCAACATAAACACGTACAGCACGATTAAGAAGCCAGAGGTTTTGGATGTTTAATGTGGTCGGACGCAGTGGAAGAGGAAGAGGTTTGTGTATGGGAGTTATCGTGACAAACTAGCTACAAGCAGCGAAGAAGGACCGGAGCTAAAACTTATAACTCCTTGTGTTTTTGAACGATGACGTGCTTTCATCTAGATTTTTGTTTATTGTAAAACACAGAATTAAGCTAAATGGTTAAGAAATGGTAAAGGAAATCATCGTAGTTGCAAAAAATTTCTCTAATCATTTACTCAAAGTTGTATTTGGATTGGTTCTTGCATGATCTTGTATTGTCCTGCAGTTGATGCTTGAGAGCTAATCAAATTTGTGTTTTCACCTATCCTTGCCTACTTTTTCAGATTCTTGAGTAAAATATGTTGGGTTTAAAACTGTCTTGCAGCTACGTTCCATTAATAAAAACAATCTTAAATCTTTTTTTGGTTGTGTCCGAACGGCTACACTATATTGTAGTGGTGTTCGAATGTTCGACAGGTCAAAAAGTAGTGCACTTAAAATTTCCCACAATGCATCTGGAAAAGTAATGAGCATCGATGGTGACTAGAACGGTCGATATAGACCACAATATAGACCATTCGCACAAACAAAACACTTGTAACTGTAAGTCGTTAGAAAAATATGCTAATATTAGATGTTTGCCTTAATTGGGGCTGTTATTTTAGCTCAAGGGAGAAAGTAGTGTCAGAAAGACTGACTAGTCCACTGAACAGGGCAGGACTATATAGTAATTGAGTGGATAGGGAACGAGTGTGGACGTTCGGACACAGCCTTTATATGTCTTTTAAAAATTTAGAATGAAGAGGCTTATCAGTTTTGCAGTTTTGAACTGGAAGTCTATGTAGCTGTTCATATTTCGAGTGGTTTTAAATAAAAGTTGTGTTTTGTAATGAACAAAATGCAAATCATGGATTTACTTATGAAATAGTTTTAAACAAATTCATAGAAAAAACATAATAAAAGAAAGCAAAGTGAAACTGGAGTGGACCACCAAAGCACAAACAATCAGAGCGCTGCTTTTGAGTTTGGTGAGAACTGAAATGCATATTTTTTTGTATCACACAATACTAAGCAGTCTAATTTAGTCGCAAAGTGCTGAGTTTACAGTATACTTTTTGTTGGAAAAGACAAGGTTTAATA
>CM076399.1:676381-763834 GCA_038363315.1 Mugilogobius chulae | reverse complement strand
ACGGGTTATTCTTGGAACGTAACCCCGCGATAAACGAGGGACCAGTGTATGTCACTTCTGCACTGAACTGCAGGCAGTGCTAGCAGTATGTTAGCATGTACTGTGCAGTTATCGCTAGTGTGATTGCATATTGTATATGTAGAGAGTCACAGTGACACAGAGAGAATCGACAAATAATCTCTTACAAAAATCCTTACTCTGGCCACGCCTCCTTGAACTCAAGAGGGGCAAATCGAGCCAAAACTTCTAAAATGTCTTAGATCTAGTAAAGCCAAATTTGAAATCTCAACATGCCAAACATTTCTTTTGGATCAACATCATCTTGTAATTGAGATATGCCAAAACAATGGTCTACAGTTTGTTGTTTGGACAGTGGTGTGAAAAGCTGGTTTAGAGAGAAAAGACGATTTGGAAAACGAAATCAATTTTTTACCAACATCTGAAGTCAGTTCTACAGAGTTAACAATCAGCAACACAACTTACCTCCGCGCAATTTCTATTTACCTCTATAGGAGCTAATGGAAAAGCTATAATGTGCCCTGGCAGATGGTCGGATAGTGAATGCTGGGAATTACGAGGCATTTATTTTTAGTTATAGTCTCGCTCCGGAGGCGTGGAGTCGGACAATGCAACATAATAAAGCAGAAAGCTATTAACCAAAGAGAGGAGCCATTAAAACTCACTTTTAAGGGCCATTGAGTACTTTGACCAAGCGCAGTTTTCAGACGGAGAGACAAGCAAAGCGTAGAAACACAACGCAAGGTAATTCTTCTAACATATGACATCTACAGCGAGGCAGCCGAGCCATCTCCGCTAATGGATCATCATTACGGTGGTTAGCGCAAATGGCAAACATGAATTATGGACGGAAACGGGCGTCTTTTGATAGATGTGCTGCTGGTGTCGGAGAGATTGCAAAGTATAGGTACACAGTGTAGTAGTAATCAAGAGTGTACAGTGCGTTTTTGCAGTTTCAACATCAGGTCTTTCTCAATCTAAGAAGGCAGGCTGTCAATAGAGATTTGGGGGCCAGGGCAAGAGTGCCTCATGGCCCCCACAACATAAACTAATATGAAAGGATAAAAAGAGACATGTTTGTGTCTAATGCTAACGAAACAGGAAATGCTCATAAGGACAGAAGATAGCTATTTTGAATATAAAACAAGCTAACTGACATAACCTGCACAGAGCCATTTTGATCCAAGAAATAACTTCAGAAGCTAAATTTCATAATTCTGCGTTCAGACCAGAGCGTTTAAGGGTGCAATGATGTGCGTTGAAGCGAATTTTGACGAAGAATCTTTTCTAAGCTGATGCCGAAACAGGGGCCCTAAACGCGGGTTGGGGGACAAGACACTTAACGCCCAGACACGCTTCTTTGTGTTTGTTTTTGCAAAAAGGCTTTGCTTTGTACCTACGCAGATCATGTTTAGAGAGAGAGAGAGAGAGAGAGGCTTGCTGCTTTAATAAAACATAGTTTACTCGATAGTAGCACAACTTTCTCCTTCTCCATTGCTACGTCATAATGCAGTTGTTTAAACACAACATCGAGCATTTTAATAGATCTATATGAACGCATTGTCAGTCAAGATCATGTTTGTTATAGTTGTATTGTTGTGTCGACAAATTTTCAGAGCAACGAACCAAGCTTTTGAAAAAAGCCCAAAACAAGCGACTACGTGGCATGCCACTACGCAGGCGTTCGACGCTGATATGTTCAGCTGTGCGCAACTCGGGCGTCGACACCTGATGAGGCAGTCAAAGCGTCCGCCGCAAGTTTCTGCATCTACTTTGCAAAACACAGCATCAGCAGACGCCCAAACAAGCGAGTTTTAACGCCAATTTGGTTTACATTGACTTAACATGTAAACCGGATGCTCCGACACTGTCCGGACTGAACGCAGTATAAGACTGTCTGGCTGCAGACACGTTCTGGTTCCCTCCCTACGCAGACCTGGAGGAACCTCTCGGGACAGACCGGATGCTTATGTATCGTCACCTCTCGCGCGTAGCTATAAAAGCAAATGCATATAATTTTCAACATTTATACCCCAAAGGCAGGTAAGCTTAGGGTTAGAATAGGTAATTTGAGTAAGTTTATAGCTTTATGACAAGTCGAGAGTTGCCAAATATGGACGTCTGGTCTGTTCAAAGAGATAGTTCTGGTTTGTAGTGAAAGATAAGGGTAATAAACGAGGTCTGCAGCTAGACGCCTCTCAAATTTCACGTTTATTCGATTTGATTCAATGGTAGCATCACTGTTGTTATAGTATGTATGTAGTCGGCATCAGAGGCCACACCCACTAACAGACCTCCGTGAGGGAAACAAAACATGGACAGTGCATCAGAACAACAGTTTTATCACTCACTGCTCAACTACAACTACAACTGCAAATGTAGACTTAAGGAAATATGATGTGTCAAATAGAAATAAGACATGGAGATGAATAAAGTGATCCAAAGGTCTAAATTAGTAAATATATCCAACAATGCTAACAGTAGCTACAAGCTAAAACATGATGCTAGCACCGTCTGACGTGTTTAGCATCTTTCTTAAACTTTCGGTTTACTTCTCTGATGTAACGTTACATCAACAACCTTAATTTAATTGACTTGCATTACGGTACTTGTACTGTACACTTATTTTTGTCAGAAAACGTAAAAAATTTAGCTTCCAATGTCTTAACATTATATTTCCTCCCCGACTTTCCCCCTCAGCAGGTCACGCCCCCAAACATGTCTTGTTGCCTGTATCTATGGAGGCTGAAGCTAATTAGTCACGTTGCTGCAGCAGCTCTACAGGTTTACTTCATCTGTAAATCTAACTTACAACCCCTCTGTTCTGCTTTAGCTCCAGTGTCCCGGCGTCTTTTCGGAGGTGCTGTTGTGAGGCTACACCCCTCTCTAGCGACAACCCGGAATGTCGACATTAAAGTGTAATTGTCGATGTTGCGGCATTAGCATATTTTCTCTCACATCCCGGTACTCCGACCCCTAACATTTTTTTGTCGATGTAGTGGTGTTTTGTAGTTTTCTCAGAAATGCCACTTCTCCGACACTCTTTTGTGTGTGTTTCTATTAAATAATTCTTTTAAAAAAATACAAAGCGTTTTCTCATGACGCTAAGTGTCATGTTTGGATGTTCCCCGTCATTGTGTAAAGAGAATCTCTACACAAGATTAATGGCACACAAGGGAGATACAGGCAACTGTGTTCATTACGCTCAAATAATGACGCGCTCTGGCCAGGGAGCCTTTGTACCACAATCATGCCCAAACTAATGCGGTTTCGTCTTAAAAACGTAGCCCTTAGAACGAATTGTAGAGGAATTTGTTCATAATACGTGGTTATGATTTAAGCATTTCACTCAGTGCGTAACTGCGCTTTTGAACCGCAGAGACAGCGGGGGCTTACCTGACGTCCTGTTATGCGACCAGCTAATAACTGCCTCTTCTCAAACATATTTTGGGTCCTTGTGTTGGCTGTTCGTCTGCTCCAGTCTGACCTGTGTTCCAATAGTTTTCAGTCATAAAGATGCCGCTTTCTGTCTGTGCGTTTAGAACAGATTTCTCACGGATCTCCACAGCGCGTCCTCGTGCGTTCACGTTCTCCTGCTCATTGTCAAAACAGTCCAACTTTATACAAGCTCCGAGTGTCTTCGTCTGCTTGGTCACATAATTAATAAAAGCTAGAGTCCAGTGTGACGTGTGTCCCACGTGAACAGCCTGTTTGGTTCTGAGGTGAGGCTATCATTAAAAAAATAATATTAAATTAAAACTGATACAAACGTTGTCCAAATTCGATTTAAATTAACTACAAATAGCCCTCTGTGCCTATTTAAAGTTAAAAACTAAATTAAAGAAAAATAAAACCATTAATAAAATATATTTATTTACCCAAGAAAATAGAAGAGACAAATCTAAACCTACAATATACCATTACAAACTTTATAAATTGTTCTAACGAAATACAAAAAATTTTGAACGAATTCAACCTAGAAACCACAAAAATAAAATAAAAAAAGTTGGCGTGTTGACGAAGGCCGCGCGTCACGTGCCTGGACGCGTCAGGCTTTTAGATCAGGCGTGCCACAGCACATACAGTAATATAACCTAATATATAAGGCTGTGCTGGGCCAAGGTGGAACAGGCTGAAATGATCCTTTAATGCAGTTTGTGGAGAAAATAAGAAAAGCTGAAAGAGCGTCGCGTATTTTCGCGTTTCGCCGCGTGCTTCTTTGAAGTTTAGCGCTTAGAAATCTAGGTTCTTGTTTTGCTCATTTCTCAGTGATTTTAAATCAGATTGTAACAAAAGAAACCTATTCTGTTGCTTAAAACACAGAGAGCATTACTGTACACTTGCCACAGTTCCACTGACCACGATGCGTCTGTGTGAGGTGGAAGAAATAAAAACGGAGAGGAAGGGAGAGAGAGAAAATGTAATAGACGCTCACTGATGTAGCCTACTTTTACTCCTGCGTGTGCAGATAGTCTAGTAGCCTGTAAAGAATTGTATCTTTTGTCTTTCATCAGTCTTACGCGTCATAGTGTAGTGAGGAGGTCCCCAAATACGCTGTGCCAGTGCGTAAAGCTGTGTCCATAGCGAGCGCGCACAAGTGTTCTTACGCACAATTTGCCACTTGTCATCCTTTAAATCATGCTTTTTCTTACACTTCAATGTCCAAAAAGCTAGAGGAAAGGGGGAAAGCTAAAGCGGGAAACTGCGGCCCTTTATTCAAGTTGGAAAGGCGAAAATGTTTAGAAAAAAGTGCTGCCAGTAGATATAAGAAAAAAGACGCCGTCAATAGCTACGTGGAAGCTTTGAAAATAATGTTAATGTTGAAATTCTGACAGACTTTGGCTTGTAAGCGAGCGAGTCCAAGTCCAGACCCGGTCTGCACGAACACTCACATTGCTCAGGCCGTTTGGAGAGCGTTAAAGCAGAGGATAAAGTTTTAAAAGTATTCTGTCTCCACGTCTGTCCAAAAAATACTTCTCTGTCTTACCGGGAGCAGCCTGTCAGAAAAGCAACGTGAATGAAGGACGCTTTGGAACGGAGAAACAAAAGTATCATTTTTAGCCTACTTAATGCGACAGTAAAGTTGACAACTACACATAGGCTTATTGGTCATTATGACGTTCACTGTCTGAGCGTGTGTCGGAGGTGGGGCACCATTAAATTCGGAGGACAGGGATGTCGTAACAGTGGGATTTAAAAATAAAGACTTCGGAATAACGGCATGTCGATTGAAAGGCTGTCGGCAGAGAGGGCGGACCCCCTGTTGTGAAGCCGCCGACGCGTTCCTACTTTTGAACCCTGCGTCAGATGTTTTCACAAACCGGGGTGACTTTGTGATAAATGGCGCGTCCCGAAATACACTGTAAAGGTCAGAATGATAAGCGCCTGTCGTGTCGCTAATGAGACGATTAGTAAAGCCGGCGAGCGGTGCAGACGGGCCCCTGGGAAACGCGCGGGACAAACACGGACCGCAAGAGCATCCAAAGTCAGAGGTTCAATCCCAGCAAGCTGTCGTCGCTCTCGGGGCAAGACGTTAGCCACCATGACATGAAACTGAGGAAAAAAATGACAATATTAGGCCAAACCATGAGAAATGAGCGAAAATGTGCCTCTAAATGGTAGGTAAAGTAGGGATGGGACGAGACAGAATTTTCACGAGACGAGATGAGCCACAAGATTGGGTCCACGAGATCGAGACGAGACAAGATTTTTAAATAATTTACATTCATTGTTTCAATTTAGAATTTAAACAAGGCAAATAAAAAAATGATTTGTATTATTTATTGTTGTTAGTTTATATTCTTTTAGTTTAGCTTTACCTTTCATTATGTGTATCACCTTGAATTTTTATTATTTCAACGATATGAGTTTTGACTGAAATTGATCTGCTCAGACTCCGCCCCCTTTCTCCTGCTTCACAGCGCTGCAGCTGCTGACAGGGACCAGACACACACAGATGAGGAGACTTTCCTACGTTTTACAGTTATTGATGATATAGGCCAACATATCTCTTTGTGGATCTATTTTAAACTCTGTTTAAGTTAAAAACACTGCGCTGTTCCCGCGATGTCCGCGTGTATATTTGACGATTATATATTCTTCGCGCTAACTTTTACAATGTTTAGGACTAATTATCTCTGTCAATATTGGTTCTATCTTTATGAAATAAAAACTGAGACAGAGTTTAGACAGTTTTCTGTCAGAATAAGTCTGCTACAAGTCTGTGTGTGGAGGAGAATATTTACTACAGCTGCTCAAAGATACAAAACCTAATTTCATGACCATGGAAAAATCTCACGAGACAGTTCAGTACGTGTGCGCACAGTATCAGGACAGTTTGATCTCGCGGCACGAGATCTCGTTCCATCCCTATTAGAAAGCGAATGAATAAAATCTTCTAAGAATTATCTGGTCTTACTATTTCTATTGAACTGTGTTACTTTAAATGGATGAATAAGAGTTCTTGTTTTCATGGATCTTTTGCCTTTCAGAGACACCACAGAAATATGGAGTAAAAAATTAAATTACAAGCATTATCATTGCCTTTTATGAGTGAATTTAATTCAATGAGTCAGTCTTGTTCACATTCGTTGTTGCCGACAGCTGCTAAGTGACCATTCAGGCTCTTTGGGTCGACCACAGAGACACAGGTGCATAATCAGGACAACCTCTGCAGTGATACGAGACAGAAGAAAAAACGGTAGCACTTTAAAAGACCTCCACGGTACCTACCAGTTAAGTACCATGTCAGTTACTAGAACTAACAGTGACACTACTAGTACTTACTCTGGTACTTACTGTGGTACTACACTGGTACCTAGAGTGGTACTTTGAGTGGTACTTGTACCAGCAGTTACTGGTACATACCACTGGTACTTACTGTGGTATTTACACTGGTACTTACACTGGTACCTACAGTGGTACTTGCAACAGCAGTACTGGTACATACCACTGGTAGTTACTGGTACTTACTGTGGTACATACACTGGTACTTACACTGGTACCTACAGTGGTACTTTGAGTGGTACTTGTACCAGCAGTTACTGGTACATACCACTGGTAGTTACTGGTACTTACTGTGGTACATACCTGGTACCTACAGTGGTACTGGTGGTACCAGCTAGGTACATTACTGTGGTACATACCACTGGTACACAGTAGTTACTGTACAGCGTACTGTACATACCACTGGTGTACTGGGTACTACTGCGGTACTTACACTGGTACTTACACTGGTACCTATAGTGGTACTTGTACCAGCAGTTACTGGTACATAACACTGATAGTTACTGGTACTTACTGTAGTACTTACACTGGTACTTAAGGTGGTACTAGTGTCATCAGTGACTGGTACTTACAGTGGTAACTAATAGTACACTTACCACTTTTAATAATTTGTGGCACACACATATGTTTCAGTGGTGGTATTATTGGTACTAAATTAAAAAAGCAGAGCTTATAAATTATGAATAACAATAAAATGCAAGTGTTAAAAAAGCACCACTGTCTTTATTTGTGTCACAACAATATTGGGTATTGACAAATACCAAAGTAATTATTTGTTTCAGTAAACAAAACAACAGAAAACAATTTACAACAATCTTAGCTTAATTCCAACATTTATTGATAAATACCATGATACATAATGGTAAATAGTGGTACTACAATGGTACTTATTACAGTAGTTGACAGTTAACTACTGGTAACAACGGGACCTGTTCTAAAGTGACACATACTGGTACTTGAGTGGTACTTACTACAGTAGTTGACCGTCAACTACTAGTAACAATGGGACCTGTTCTAAAGTGACACATACTGGTACTTCAGTGGTACTTACTACAGTAGTTGACAGTTAAGTACTAGTAACAACGGGACCTGTTCTAAAGTGACACATACTGGTACTTCAGTGGTACTTACTACAGTAATTGACAGTTAAGTACTAGTAACAACGGGACCTGTTCTAAAGTGACACATGCTGGTACTTCAGTGGTACTTACTACAGTAGTTGACTGTCAACTACTGTAGTAAGTACCACTGAAGTTGCCCCACTGTGGCACCTGAGGTTCTTCTGTGGTCTCCCATCCGAGTACTGCTGAGGCCCAACCCTGCTTAGCTTCTGAGATCTGACTGGATCAGGCTTTGGCATGCTGGTATGGCCACGACCATACCAGCATGCCAATACTGGTGGTAAAAGTACCACTGTAGGTACCAGTGTAAGTACCAGTGTAAGTACCACAGTAAGTACCAGTTACTACCAGTGGTATGTACCAGTAACTGCTGGTACAAGTACCACTCAAAGTACCACTGTAGGTACCAGTGTAAGTACCACAGTAAGTACCAGTAACTACCAGTGGTATGTACTAGTAACTGCTGGTACAAGTACCACTCAAAGTACCACTGTAGGTACCAGTGTAAGTACCACAGTAAGTACCATAGTAACTACCACTGGTATGTACCAGTAACTGCTGGTACAAGTACCACTCAAAGTACCACTCTAGGTACCAGTGTAAGTACCACAGTAAGTACCAGAGTAAGTACTAGTAAGTGTCACTGTTAGTTACTAGTAACTGACACGGTACTTAACTGGTAGGTACCGTGGAGGTCTTTTAAGTGCTACCGAAAAACAAAACAAAACGTGAAACAGCATTTTAAAGGAGCACGTTTACACACACACACAGAGAGAGACAGACGGGTGATGTGACTAATTTATGTGGTACGAGTGACTTTGACACCGTGAGAGAGAGAGAGAAATCAGAAAGCTCTTTTACTCTAAAAAAAGTGAACATTGTGCATAGTTCGTAGTTTGTTGATAAAACCCTCTATTCGCTGTGACGACATGGAAGAGAGTGCAGCAATAGACAATTTAAGTGCACGTAGATCACTGTTGCACTGAACGCCATTGACACTTTCTCCCATTTTCCTAAATCACAACTGTTTTTCTCTATTTTTAGTGTTACTTTGATACAATAAACCCAGAATAATCCTCGCGCTCAGTCCTAGGGTTGAGTCCACTTAAATCTTAATCATTCTTTTTATCCTGTTTTTAACTCATACCTCTCCGACCCAAACTACTGTGTTGCCTCTTCTGATGTCCGAAACTTCGCAATGCGGCGTTCTTTGTTTCCGTTGAGAACGAAAAGCGATTCGGACGAAGGCGTGACCAGGTATTGTTCAAATAACCCGCTAGAAACGACGACTCGATTTGGCCCGCCCCAAGGCCAATCTTCCGGCGATAACGGATGCTTTAGGCTTTTTAGCACCTCTACTTTTCCCGTCGAGAGATCTCCGAATAGCAAATCAGTTCCCGAGCGAGACGACGCCACAACAAGATGCTGGTTGGATTCCGTAAAAGAAGGCTGGAAGTCTAAATCGGATATCGCCAAAGGGTTGTCCAAGTCTTGGTTTAGCATCAGCTCTCCTTGGAAAGAAACAGTTTGGACGATGAGTTTGGAATTTTCTGGCGTCACGATGAAGCGGCCGTCGGGAGAAACGAACGCCCGGCCGGAGAGGTTGAGGTTGGGGCCGATGACGGTGTCGGTCACGCTGTCGACGAGCAGCTGCGACGGGGGCTTGGCGAAGGTCTTGTGCTGGTTTTGACACTGGATGAAGTAGAATCCGCTGAGGTGGGTGTAGGCCATGCTCTGGGGGACGCAGCTGTAGTTCTTCAGGCTGATGGTTTTCACTCGGTGGAACGTCTCCAGGTCGATTTTGTGCACGGCCGGCTCGTTTTCAGGAACAGGAAGGCGAATCTGTGGTGAACATATGGAAAGGGAAGTTAAAAGATGGTGAAAATGTGAGAATGGCAGAATGGTTGGCTAGTATTTTGGATCTGTAGCTTAGACAATTTTTAGACAAAGCATGTTAGGACAGACCCTAACCCTAACCCTAACCCTCTGAGGTCAAATGTGATGATTTCTGTTGAGATATATCTATAAAATCTCAAAAATGCAATAAATTACAGCAAATTGCATACTAATGGTCCAAAAACCTTCCTGGGGAGGCCAGTCTGACCCCAGAGTCCCCTGAATAAGACCAAATAAGAATTGTGGCTTGTGCAGTTCAATGAACAGGAGATAAGTAGATTGGACGAAAACTGAAAGATCAATAATTTTCTCTAAAACAGAAGCGTCCATTTGTAAACTGATATGAAGTGGAAAGTCATATAAAACATGGCTGTGAAGTCATTCATTCAAAATTTTGTTTTGACCTAAATGTAATGAACCACCACACTTTTACTTTCTATAACATCAAGATGATTGTTATTTCAATGACAATAAAAGAACTGCTTAACTTTGACATAAAAACTAGTCTTTTTGTAATTTTGGCCAATCAAGCAGGAAGTCTGAGGGCCAAAAGAATTTGTCGAAAGGCCATGAGTGGTAGAGACGGTTGAACTGAGTGAAATGAGCGGTTTCTTTCCTTGTAATCAGGGAAAAGGTACACGAATTCGGCTATAGAATTTGGCTTGCTCTGCAAGGCATGAACGCCTGAAATGTTAGACTTTTGCCCCTGCAGCAGCAGAAGACGAAAGGCTTTGAGGAAAGGGACTTATTATCAAATGAAATAACAGAAGTTCACTTGCTGCTCTTTGGACCAGACTGTGACTTTCCCCTTCCACAAACTGCACCAAATCTTCTAGCTAAGGTCCTGAAGCCAAGCTTAACATCATGGAATTGATCCTCAAAGACTGCACTGTTTGGTGGCAGTTTAGTACAGGTACGGTTTTCTAAGTAATGAGATAATAATATCAAGACTTTGCAATATCATAGGGATGGATCGTTCAGGATTTATTGATACTACTACTAAATACAAGGCGCTCCAGAGCTGCACTCTTTTGCAAAGTTTGTGAAATTGTGCGGCAATTTACACAGGCTGTGGATGGTTCCTCGCTAACTTCTTTCATGCATGCAGCTTGTCAGCGCTACTTGGTTCCGGTGTGCGCCACGGTGTCGGGACGTTCTCTCTGCTTGTGTGCACGGTGCGCTAAAAGCCCGCCACACAAATACAGAAAGAGAGACGCAAACATGTACTGATACCGCTCGAAGCACAGTCAAAGCAGACAAAGTATGTGTACGGGACAGTTTTTATGAAACGTGCTCCTTCAGAATCGATAAGACGACAGATAGGACTGGAGCTTATCAATCCAGTGGAATGTTAACATTCAGCACCAGGGCTGTTATGAACCCCGGTCTTGGTACCCATCTCTAATAGTATACAGTATTAGTGCTGCCCATGTTCAAAACAACAGTAACATCGGATTTTTCATATCGTTCTATTTTTACTCCAAACTAGTAAGAGAAGTGTCTAACCTGACGTGTGTGATGATGAGGTTGGTGGGAGGGATGAAGAAGTCGTTGACTCGTTGGAAAGTGGTGCGAATGGCATGATGCACCTCGCCCACGCTGGCCTGAGGAATCACCTGGAGACAGCACAAACAGAGGGAGAGACAAGGACCGGGTCAGGACGCATCTGGGACAGAGTTTGTGATGAAACACCTTTTTTTTTTTTCAATTCAAACTAAATATTCCAAACATTAGCGCTGCTATAACACTGTAAACTACTGCTGCATACATTTTTTGAGAAAAAGTAAATACAAAAGGGAATTCAATAAGCAAAAACGACAGAATCCATAGATAAAGTTTATCTACACAGCTTCTCTTACAGTTTTTTCTCCACCTCCCTTTTCAAAACTATAGCAGTCAAGTTTTTCATCACCTACTGTATAAGATCCGGTTAAGCTCAGAACTGCATTTACAAGAATATT
This sequence comes from Mugilogobius chulae, assembly GCA_038363315.1. Taxonomy (NCBI): domain Eukaryota; kingdom Metazoa; phylum Chordata; class Actinopteri; order Gobiiformes; family Gobiidae; genus Mugilogobius; species Mugilogobius chulae. Next base: position 752,052 of record CM076399.1, on the reverse strand, counting down.
TAGAGAGAATAGGTTTCTGTAGGTGCAAGAATGACAGCCTTCTGATCTTTGAGTGTCAGGCGATTCGATTCGATTCTTGGGGTCACAATTCGATTCAAAATAGATTCTCAATTTATTTTAAAAGCCATTTTTTATTTTGTTCTGTGGCTGTTTTATTTTTCGTTATCTATAATAAAAGTGTTGGTGGGGCTAATTTATCACCATCTTACAATTATTACACTCATGTATTTGCCAAAGATAACATTTATCTATACTTCAGAAATAGTTTTACAGTATATGTAATAAATGGGTCACTGGCCCTTTATTACAGACGAGTTGTGACAGTAGTTAGCGTGTTAGCTGCTCTCGACAGCTAACAAGAACGACACGGGACACTACATGGATGTGGTCTGAGAGAGAGAGGAAGAGAGGGAAAGAGGCCGCCCCAACACAAAGTTTTATTGAAATTGTGACACAAAGAGACCAATGCAAGATACTGTATGTTTGAACTCACACACAGACTTTTAGCAGCTTTCTGACAATGTAAATCATGTTGTATAGAGGGATTTTTTGTTGATCAAACACGGGCGATGCGCGCGCACTTGACCTGCAGAAAGAGCCGCCGCTCATGGACACAAACAGTAGAAACAAGTCGAAAAAGCTCCGTTGTCTCTATCTACAAAAGTTTATGTCTGTGTGAAAACAAAAGTTCTGCTGCTAAATCAACATTTGTGAAGGAAATTCGACCCTACGACCCTTAAAAGTTACATTCAGGTGAATAATCATCCAGTGACAGAGATGGACACAGCTGATGAAGACGACTTGGACCAGGACTGATGAAGAGGACCTGTCACTTGAGCTGCTTCTCCAATGGGTTTATTGTGGAACTGTTTTTTTACTGACATGATTCTTGTTCATCAGCTCCACGCGTCCTGCGACGGACCTGGACTGTGTGACGGAGTCCTGCTTCAATAGAACTGCCTGCTTGAGTTTTCATATTTACTTTTGAAACCTCGCGTTTGCCGTGATCAGCCGGTCCAGAGGGGGGGATATAAACCTATTCATGTGATTATTTTCACTATAGACCTGATACAAGAGCAGAAACACAGACAGACAGACTTGAACAGCTTTAGCATTGAGGAACACAGGGTGAGTGGCTCACGTGACGCACCACAGACGCGCACGGGGCAAGCACACATATTGGCGGTGCGGCCACCCATGCATGGAGGCACGACTGTAGTTTCGCTTGTTCACGCACGTCATTTTTGTCGCTTGCTGTGTGTCTGGGCCCTTACACAAACATTAAAGCTAGGTATTCCAACAATTTTCAAATGAGCTGCCAAACATTTGTATTAAATATTATTGGCCTTTGAAATGTGTGAACAGAACTTAAATAAATATTATCTGTGTGCAGCTTTCGCTTGTCTCATTTTGTTCTCTCATTTTCACAACACAGCAGATTTCTGCGTTTAGCTCCGCCCCTTGCCCCGCCCCCTCCCCTGCCTCTCAAACCTGCAGAATTAGCGGTTTACAGATTCGCTCTTTGCCCTCGACAACAGTGTCTTCTCTCCCGAAAGCGTCCGCAGCCTCCTTATCTATGACTTCTGCATTCCAATGAGCTGACATTTCCCCCAAAACTCCACTCTTTGAAAATCCATTATTTACAGAGAAGTGAATACACACGGCAGGTAATACATTTTAATAGCGTTTCTAAGTTGATCAAAAGGCCACCACTGGAGCTTAAAACAGGTGGAAAGAACAGATTTTAATGACTTTGTAAATGTTCTGGATCATGCATTATTCAGGTCACTTTTATAGGCGACTTAATCTTGGTGTTTTGTCTTGCTTAACTTCAAATCATGTAAATGTATGGAAAACAAGTCAAGTTATCTGAGAAGCAAAAGGTCCAGGCTGGTGTTCAGGAGTCTCATTTATGAAACAGTGCTGGGACAAAATCCAACTTTCATGTACGTGAAAGAAAGTTCAGATTTATAAGAGCCTCGTCACTTTTTGGACAGACTCTGCGTACACGCCCTCTTCACACCTTCTTTCTACATAAAAGGTCCATGTAAAGTGTTTTGTGAGGCTTATGCACATATTTATGAAGCGATAATGAGTGAGTTTGTTTGACTGACACATGGAGGGGAAAGAGAAGGATTCTGAAGTGAACTCTGCTCGTCTGACAAACATATTGGCCTGTTTAAGACGACTTTAGTTTAGAACTGTGCTTTACAGATAAGGCGCGCACATCAACAAGATATTTCTCGTGTGACGTAACAGGTGCAGAAAGAAGTTTGAGCGTGCACCTATGCGCGAGCTGACCAAATGTACTGTGTCTGTGAGATGAAAGGTGAACAGAGGAGAGAGTGAAGCTGCAGGTTTGACGTTGTTGGAGTGCGTGCGTGGAGTGGAATAATGTCCACACTGCTGCGGTGATGTGTGTGTATCTGTGTGCATGCGTGTATGCCGTGATGATGTGTGCGCGCTGGATAATCCCTGCGTGAGAGAGCAGGTGGCACTAGTGACTGTGACCAAAGGATCTTTATAAAAGCACTCATAAAGCACTCTTATGAACTTTATGCCCAGTTAGTCTATATGACAACACGTGAGCTTCATTTCCCACAAAGTAGATGTGATTAAAGTTATTATATATGTTGGAATTAACAAAAGTCATGTGCCTCATGTGCACTAAACACAAACCTCCTCAGACTGTCTCCGCTAAACACAGATCTCCTTCTGCTTTATCCCTGGAAAGCCTGCGGACCCACCCGCAAAATCCCACGTCAAGTCTTCTTTTCATAAATTCCAAAGTTGACCACGAACGTAATCTCCCACGTACTTTTGACCCTTTTTTTTTTTTTTTTTTTTTACGTACGCAGGCTTTATAAATGAGACTCCGATGATCACAGCTATCTTTAAATTAATTGAACAATAGCGGAAATTATTTAGCTGCACAGATACTACTCTTACTTGGTGCCAGGACTATGTTTGCCAGACTGGTGCCACATTTCGGCTTTTCCCCTGGTACCTACTTGGCCCTGCTCTACTCTTCTCTACTCGGTGCGACTTGGCTTTGACTCCTGAGACCAGGTACTTTATTAGTATCTGCCTCTCCGCTGGCCAAAGCAACAAGAGTGTATTCTAAACGTGACGTTCACACAGCGTCAGATGCTGACTGGATGAGAAATGTTTATGGTGAGATCATCAGCTCCTGCTCATGTCAAAGAAGCTGACACAGTCTCTACATTTAAGATTAGGCTTAAATGTTCCTCTTTGAATAGTCTATGGTCAGGCCAGTTAGGAACAGACATTCTAATCAGGTTCTTACAGTTTTAAAAGTGCTTATTGTCTCATTGTTTATTGTTTCATTGTTTATTGTTTTATTGAATGTATATTCATTTTCAACCATTCGCTAACCATAAACTTTTTAATCTTGGAAATCCACCGAGACGACTGTTTGTTGTGCTTTTGGGCTTTATAAAAATAAACTGATTTGATTTGATTCTTTGTCTGAGCCTGAGCTGAGCCCCACACACAGTAAAGTTCAGTATAGTTCTGCTTCTCGACTCAAACTCAGATAACTGAGCTGGAGACATGGGCCTGGCCCGACCTGAGAGACGAGTCTGGCCCGGGTCCAGATTTTCACAAATTAAATTGAGTTTGCACTAGTTTAGTTGTAAGTGATGTTATTTTTACAAATAAAAGTAGATGAAGCTTGAAAAGACAGCCTCACTGGTTTACTCTATCTGCAGCAGTTTCACCGCTTCTTACAATTAGGGGATTACAATCATACCCACACAAAGCTATTCTATCATATCTTTCCAAAACTGAACCAAGAGCACTGTTTTGTGGGTTAAATGTCACAGGAGAGTTAGCTTTGTTTGCTAATGGTACAAGAGTTAAATAAAGTCACATTTCTCTTGCTTGTGTCCTGCTGCTGGTTTCAAACTTTTCTTCATAAACTTGTTCTTGATTCACGCAAAACATTTTATTTTATGACAGCTATTAACCTAAGTCATACGCTCTTTAAGATGTCAGAAATGTGCTCTGATTCTCTTTTACTTCCTGTATTTATTTTACTTTATGTATTTATTTCTTAGTCTTTGCTGACAGGACAGTGCGTCGTGAAGGTGTGTGCGTGATCAGAACAACATGAATGCCCTTTCGCTGTTCCGCTGGAGCGATTATTCCAGTAAGATTACCCGAGCGTTTGCCCCCGCGGCTCCGATCCATTCTGTGGTTTGTTTTCTGATTGCATTTCATAATTGTTCATTTCTCCAAACGCAGCGCAGCAAAACCACACGTTTATGAAAAGAAATGGAAAATAATGAGCAGAAAAAACAGCATCGCCAGTACAACTATCAGCCTCTTTTAAGTCGATTTATTATGTTTGATTTCAGGAAAGAAAAGGCGTTCTGTAAATAAGACACAGTGAACATGTTGTATTTAAGATTTCACAGAATATTTTGGTTCTTTCATCCAGTTTGGCTGTTTTGATGAGGTTTGTAATTGTCTTTTGTACAGTGAATGTGACATACTGTACGTAAAGGTAATTTTACAACTGTTACCTAGCAACCGCACTGTAAATCTGGAGCAAAATCTATGTAAATGACACATTATGATAAGAGAGAGAAAGAGAGAGAGAGAAGAAGAGAGAGAAAGAGAGAAAAGAGAAGAGGAAAGAAAGAGAGAGAGAGAAAGAAAGATGAGAGAGAAAGAAGAGAGAGAGAGGAAAAGAGAGAGAGAGAGAGAAAGAAGAGAGAGAGAGAAAGAGGAAGGAATGAGAGGAGAGAGAAAAAAAGAGAGAGAGAGGGAGGAGGAGAGAGAAAGAGAGAGAGGAGAGAGGAAGAGAGAGTGAGAGAGAGAAAGAGAGAAAGAGAGAGGAAAAGAAGGAAGAGAGAACAGAAAGAGAAAAGAGAGAAGAGACGAGAGAGATAGAAGAGAGAGGGAGAAGATGAGAGAAAGAAGAGAGAGGAAAAGAAGAGAGAAGAGAGAGAGGAAGGGAGAGAGAAAGAAAGAGAGAGAGAAAAAAAGAAAAGAGAGAAGAGAGAGAAGAGAAAAGAAGAGAGAGAAAAAGAGAAGATAAAGAAAGAGGGAGAGAGAGAGAAGAAGGAAGAAAGAGAGAAAAGAGAAGAGGATGAGAGGAGAGAAAGAAAGAGAGAGAATAGAGTAGGAAAGAAAGAAAGGAGAAGCAAAAAAATAGAATAAAAAAGAAAAAAGAGAGAGGTTGAGAGATAGAGGAGATAGATAGAGATAAAGAGGAAGGAGAGAAGAAGAGAGGTGAGGCAAGAGAAAAAGAGACAGGAGAAAAGGTAGAGAAAGAAAGAAAGAGAGATGAGTTAGAGAGAATTGGGCAGGAGAGAGAGAGAAAAGAGAGAGGGAGAGAGAGATACAGAAGAAGAGAGGGAGAGAAAGAGGAGAGAAAGGAAAGAGAAGAAGAAAGAGACGCGAAAGAGACACTGGGAGAGAGAGAGAAGAGAGAGGGAGAGAGAAGAAAGGGGAGAGAAAGAGTGAGTGAAGAGAGAAAAAGAAGACACAGAAAGAAGGAGAGAGAAGGGAAGAGGAGGCAGAAACAGAGCGGAAAAGGAGAAGGGAGGAGAGAGAGAGAGAGAATGGGGAAAGAGGAAAGAGAAAAAAGAAAGCAAGAGAAAGAGAGAGAGGGCTAGCAAACAGAATGGGAGAGAGGGAGAGAAAGGTGTATGAGAGAGAGAATGGATTGACAGAAAGAAAAATGCAGAGAAAGAGAGAGATGGTGAGAGAAGAAAGAGGGAAAGAGAGTGAGAGAGAGGAAAGAGAAGAGAGAGTGAAGAGAGATGGAGAGAAAGGAGAGAAGACAGAGAGAGAAGAGAGAGAAAGGAAAGACAGATCCACAAGAGAGAGCAAAGAGACAGGAGAAAAAGAGGAAAGAAAGAAAGAAACGGAGAGAAAGCGAGAGAGGTAAGAGAAAAGAGAGAGACTGGGAGAGAGAGAAATACACAATATTTTCTCATAAAAACAATAAAATACCAAAGTGTCTCCTCTGAAAATGAACAAACCAGATCAAAATATCATCTGGTAAATAGATTGAGAGCAACTTGTTAACTAATGACTAGAGAGAGGCGGAGTCTGTTGCCGTGGCAGTTGCGGCGGCCATCTTGTGAAGGGAGAGCAGCAAAAATTCTAATTGAAAATCTTGTAAAAACGAAGCAGTGGATGGTGACAGGCGTTTTGTCTGAACTGAACTGAAATAATTGACAGAAGAGAGTGGAGACGAAAAAGTTAATGAAACTGCTAAAAAACTTAGATACAGTTCATAAAACCAAATCTACAAAAGAAAATATCTCCAGCTCCAAATGAAGGCAGAAGTGAGGCTTGTTAAAAAGTAATTCACAGCAGAATAATGATCTTCCCACAGACTCTGTTACATCTGCTGAGCTTGTTAACACTTTTATCTGATAAAAAAGAGAAAAAATACAAAGATTACATGTTTAATTTTAGATTCTGAATCAGACAGAAAACTGTGTGAGCTTCTGTTGCATTTTAGGTCTTGTAATTACACATTCTTGTGTGTCTGGTACTCGGGGCTGCCAAGAGATTACAAATTTTAATCGTGATTAATCGCATTAATCAAATGTTTTTATTTCTTTTTTTAATGCATTCTAATACCTAATTTAGCTTTCATTCCTGTTTATTATGTCCCCTCTTAAAGTGAACCCTGGATATAATCACATGTTTATCCTAAAACTCTTGTAATATGATCACTTATATAAATACAGGACAAAAACCTTGGAAGTATTTGTAGTTTTATTAAAATAGTGTTATGAGAAATAACATGGGAGGCTGCCATTTTGCTGCGGTTATGACATAAAATAGTGTTGTCATGGTAACAGGCAGTAGCAGGTAACTAAGCAACATGAATTCCTGGGTTTGAGCCGTAGCAAAGCCAAATACAGAACGATTATGTGGAATCTAGTAAAACTGAAGACAATCAAGAGGAAGAGGTAAGAACTGGACACTGTCAGTGGTGTTTTTGTGGGAAACTGTTCACAGATGAAACTGTGGGAGTAACCATGGAAACACTATTTTATGTCATCAAACAAAATGGCGGCTCCCCAGTGGCTTGAAAACAACATAAACAATGACAATTTTATAAAAAATAGTAAGCAGTTATATATTTGTTTGTAATTTATTTTAAGAATCATGAGCAGTACTAGTGTTTTAGCCACATTTGTCTTCATATCCAGGGTTCCCTTTAAAGTGTGAGATAATGTTTTGTAGACTTTCCCATTAAAATTCTGCCAAATGTTGGTATTGAGATGTCATGTCACTCATTAGAAGCGTTTATTACACCCGCTCTTTCACAATAAATCGCTTCCTGCAGCTGGAATTATGAGGCTTTTATTGTGGAGGAGTCACAGGAAGCGAAGCCAAAAGTAGAGCTTCCAAAAGTTTTTGCTAGAGTTTTGAAAGATTATTGTGGAGACTGGATATTTTAAACAACTTTATCAAGACACAGGAGTCTCAAAAGAACAGCCTCCTCCTCATCAGCTGATTAAGCTGCACACGGACGAAGCCGAGGTAAACAAACACATGTCCTCGCTCAGGACAGTCGTGTGACCGAGAGGATAAGTCTACAAAAGTGAGCCAGAAGAGCCTTGTTTTGTCTTTCTGCTTGTATACTGTGTTTTTCTATGAACTTCGCGACATTAAAGCGCTTCAATGGTGAAAAATAAGCATGCCATTAACTTGCATAAAAAAAAAGCTAAAATAGTTTGCATTAACGCAATACAACTGACAGCCTTTTAGTATGCGTCATTTTGACCAAAAAAAAAAAATTAACAAAATGCCTATGAGAGGTAGAACATCCCTTCACTCCATACTCTTTTTTTTTCCAAACTTTTCAGTGCTGTGAATGATCAGACACATGTATCCAGACTGTCGTTCTCTCAGCTCAGGGCTGGTGCTTCTCTTTTTGTCTATACTGCCTATACTGGTGCACAGCTTTTCTTTCTTCAACTTAGCTCGTGTCTGCACTTAATAATAATGATCACAATAAAAATTCAATGGACAATTAATCTGCAATGTCCTGACTAAATCTAATAATGCCCCGTGTGTTCACCAAGCAGTTGTGAAAAAAGCATAAAACACATGGTGCTGAACAACTCTGAGGCCCTGAAAGCTTTAGTGAAGTAAAACATATGACTGATGTAGGAAGTTTAAAATTAATGATTTACACTGCACAGAAATGCTCACTGCAATAACGAGAATTAAAAAATATAATATTTAACCACTGTTTTAAACAAGCAACATGTGATTTTTCTCGGAGTCAGTTTTATAAAATGTTCCGATGCCACATGAACCCAACCTATTCCATACACGTGTTCATATTAGTGTGTCTTACCTGGAGCGTGGGGGTGTGTCCTGTCTGCGCTGCCCCAGGTCAGCACCCACACCTGGTCATGTGACTATCGTACTGCAGCTTCACTGGAAACGGATCTGTGGCCACCACCTGAAACACAACCACACAAAGGTTGTGAGATTCTATTAGATATTTAGCACACATTTATTACACATCTGTCAAAGACACAAGAGTATTAAAGTCATTTAGTACAGATAAGAGACCTGCATGGGACTAGATTTTCATGACCGCTCCCACCCGATCCCGACTCCCCCGTGTGCCTACCCGCCCGAGAAGCTCCCGCGGGTCCCGTCGGGTCCCGACTTTTTTTTTTTTTTCGGTGACACGGAGGTTGCGTGGCGGCCCCAGGGCGTAACAACATGGACACAAATGACTAAACTCTGCATAACTCTCTGCATCTCGTTTTAAAATGATTTGGCACCAGCCTAAATAATCTGTAACAAGGCAACTATGTTCGTTTGACACATTCAATCATAAAGCCATGATGTCTGTGTATTTCTTACCTGAAATACAAAGCTCCTCGCACCTCCAGTTTCTGCTAAACAAACACTTTACTTGCCCAAACTCCGTGTGTATTATTTCCATCACCTCGTGCGTAAAAGCCAGTCCTTCATTCACTCTTCTGGGAAAGCTTACGCCCGTGCTGCGGCTGCTGCTGGCGCGAGGACGCACAGATGATACTCCGATACGCACGCTAGACTAGGAAATACAGCAGTGAGTTTACGTGTCTGCACCTCGCAGGTGTCTGTGTTGTGTCTCTCTGTTGACCAGCAGCGCGCACAAAGCGGTATTTCTTTCTTGGTACGTAATATTTTTAAGACAGCGGAGAGAGCGCGGGTCCGTTCGGGACCCGAGGTGTTTGGCCTGACCGCCCGTTCCCGCCTGAGGCAACGTTAAAACCGCCCGATCCCGAGGGTTTGCTCACGGGTCCCGTGGGTCCCGCGGGAATTCCCGCCCGATGCAGGTCTCTAGTACAGATGAAAAAGACCTCTGCACAACCAATCAGCTCTCATCTCAGAGACTGACATCACTCTCTGTTAAGCTGGCCACACACTACACAACTTTACAGTTGTGACTAATTAGAATGCGAGTTTTGCCCACACACTACAAGACTGGACTGAGAGTGGTTCTAGAACGTTTGAGACCACACACTACACAACTGAGACTGGCAACTGAAAACAGGATTACTCTATCAGCAGAACAGTTAATAATGCACAAACAACAATGCAACACAGTTTATAAAAGAGTTGAGTTTAGTGCTTCAATTTATTTTTAGTAGATTTTTGATTAACTTTTTTTTTTTTTTTTGGTCTTTGATTAATAATTTCTACAACAAGACAGGAAAAAAAGTTTTGTTTTAGCGTAATTATTATTTATTTATTTATTTTTGCCATAAGCAAACACTTTTCATTGGTTAAACAGGTCATGTGACCCTCCACGTCCTGATGGGATGCCGAATTAACCATAACACCTGTACAAACAGCGCTAGTTAGCTAGCTCTCTTAAAATCACACTAGAAAAGGCGAAGAAGGTGACGAAGTTGGACATTTTTCCCCTTTGGATTCTACGTGGATGCGTTACTTTTATGAGATTTTATCAGAAGAAAACTTGTGTTGTTTGGAGTGAGGAGGACGTCCGCAGCGCCTCGTGGAGAGAGGAGGGAGAGAGAGGAGGAGGAGGTGAGTGCGCTGATACATGTGTCTATGGTGCGCTGCTGTTGTTTTGTTCATCAGAAGTGTAAGCGTGTGTGCATTTTGAACAGGGTCCAGTTGACTCGTAGGGAGCTTTCACTCTGTGCATCGCTGTTACCGCTGTTTTTGTGCTTGTTCCTTAAAAAAAGACGTAAACCGAAAGTTTAATCTCAGAAGCTGTTTCCAGTGCCTCCTCGGCTGTTTTCATTAGCGCTGGGCTCCGTGTTTGCCCAGAGGAGCGTCAGAAACAGCACCGGAGCAAGACAAAAATCGGGCTTATAATTCCAACATGTTTAAAAACCTGCGACTGAGTCTAGTCTAGTCTAGACCTGCCACAAACTACACGATTGGAACGCGAGTTGAGTCGCAGACCCCCACACACTACACGAGTCACACAACTGAGACTAGCTTCAACTAGCTTCAACTAGCTTCGACTAATCTCGACTAGGCGTGACTAAGTGCGACTGAAATTAACATGTGAAAATGAGCAAACAGTCGTGTAGTGTGTGGGCAGCTTTACAAGCTAGGAAAGATAAAATGTTTAGTAGAGCGCTGAATTAAAAAAATATTGTTCTGCTTTTACAATAATCAAAATTACAATCATTTTATTTCTAATGAAAAACAGTATTTTCAACGGCGTCAGTGCATTTTCAGTTCACGTCACATTGAGTTAACGCCACAGTGGAGTCTCCAGGTGGACTTTAACTCCTCCTTCTGGCTCACTGCTGTGGAGAGTTGGTGTTGGAATTGAAAAGTGGTCACTCGCTTTACCTGGACATCATCAGTCATTTGGCTCGTCTGGTATAGCAGGAGGAGCGAGGTGGATCGAACCGTCTGTGTTTCCATATTGTCATTTTCAGTTTTAGACAAAATACTCACACGAGATCATGTGCTCCTGTAAAGCAAACTTTTCATACATACAGTATGTCTGCAAAGTAAATAAAAGGCATCTTGAAGCAAGCAACTACACCTGTGTTGGTCCAGCTCAGCTCTGAATGTTATTCATCTCTGAAAATCGCTACGACTCAAAACTCACTTCACTCACCCAGCTGCCATTACTATTCATATTCTGTAATGTCTGTTCACACCCACTGGGCGTCCCTTAAAAGGCATCCGGGCATCTCCCACTTATGTGAGTCTGTTTGGAGTACGATTGTGGGCGGAGTAACACTGCGCGTTCAGCCTAACTTTAAAATCAGCTTTGCTCCAGTACAGATAATGCAACCACATGTATCTGGGAAAAATTACTGTAATTTCTGGATTATAAGCCGCTACTTTTTTCTTGACCTTTGAACTATGCGGCTTATAAGGCAATGCAGCAAAATGATAGATTCTCATAGACTTACTATTAACAAGTGCGGCCTATATATGTACTTTATCATTTTTCTTACATAAATCTAGTGGGTGCGACTTATATTCAGGTGCGCTCAATAGGGCAGAAATTACAGTAGTCTGCTTTCATATCAACAGCCTTTGGTTTGAAATGTATGACTTTGGTCCAGAGGTGAATGCTCTCACAGACCATGGTCTGGACCTAACAGCTGGTCCTTTGGTCCAGAAAAAGAGATTAAGTTTGAAACGAGAATGTTGGGTCTTTAGATCAAATCCAGGAAGTGACAGATCCCACACAGACGAGTGAACATCAGGAAGACAGAGCCCAGACATGAGGAGAAAAGACAGACACGGCTCTACTTTGCTACAGTGGAGAAGCGTGCAGCTATCGCTCACTGTTTTGCTCACACTCACTTCTCCAAATAAAGTTATGACGTTAGGATGTTCATGAGGCTCTCTCTCGTCATGACGACTGTAGCGATAGCTTCATAAAATGTCTGAATTTTCTGAACATACACAAAACTAAAATAATAGAACACTTCTGAATAATCTAAATCCAGACTTTTCCAGTGTGAACCAGCTCTTTCTCTGCATTACTCATTTGCATCTCACTACAGAACCTGAAACTTTACCATTGTGGCAAAACTCACTGTGGTTTTTGAAAGTTGTGAAAAGCACATATAAACTCAGACGTGCTTTTACATAGTTTCTTTTTGTGCAGTTTGGTGTTTATCCGCCTCATTACCTCCGTCACCAGGCTGGTAAACCTGTGGTGAGTCATATTGACGTGTGGACGCCTGAGTTTTGTGGAGCTAAGCACATGTGTAATGAGTCAAACTGTGTTTTCATGTGAGTTCCTTATTGATCTCTGTGGAGCGTGACCCTGGTGTGACCTTTATAAACCTACTCACTCAGGTGCATGAGCTGTACACTGTCATTAACTGTGTATCCACCCTTACAAAACACACATTGTCTAAATTCACACGAGTAAAATGAATTACAAAGGTGTTGCTGTTGTATTATTCAATAAAGAGTTACTTTGTTCAGAGATTGACGTACACAAAATTAGGCATAAATGAGCCTTTGCTCTTTGCAAAACAGTATTTAAATGCACTATTCTGTCTGTCTTCTAGGGGTTGCATGACTATTGAATTTTAGTGTTCGACTAGATAGTCTGTTTATGCGTGTGTGAGGGGCGGAGACAGCGGCTTGAATACAGCTGAAATAAGTCTGCCCATACACACAAGGAAACACAGTCCACCTGAAGCCCTGGTTCCACACACATCACAGCTGCTCACAGACCAGTCTTTCCCTCTCGTTTCCTTCTCCCACAAACTGCGCTGTAAACCTTTGGAAGACCAAAGAACAATGTGGATCCACAGAGTCAGATCCAGGCGAATGATATGCGCTTGGAGACGGCTGGTCAAAGCGCTTTGGAGTGAACGGTCCGAGCGCCTTGAGCCGGGGTATACAGCGCACCAGGCGCTTGTGCGCTTTGCTAGACGGAGCGAACGGTCTGAGCACTTTGAGCTGGGGTATACAACACGTTCAGCTAGACAAAGCGTTTTGGGACGAACAGTTTGCACACTATTGGAGCCAAGCCAGGGTCACGCTCTGTATTGGGAAGGAGTGCCAGGCAGAAGTAGCCTACAGCGCGCTCTCGGACTGACACAGTGTGTCGAGGCGGTGGGACAAAAATTAAATTGTGTATGAAGAATTGGAGGTGTTTACAATTTTCTGATTGCAACTTGCTGGGCAGATTGATACCTACTATAAATCAATCAAGAGAATCAAAAACAAGTAAAACAGTTAAAATGATCACCAGACCAGGTAGAAGAGGATATTTTAAATTTTTACACAGAGGATGAAAAAGAAAATACCATAAGATAAGGTCTCGTTCCCAACAGAGCTTCTCAATTAGTATTACTATGATGAGCGCAACAATAAAGGATGTCTCACTCTGCTCAAGATTCAACTTATCAGACAAGTCTGAAATCAATCTGATCGTACAATGTTTTCTGATCGTTCTACGTTTAATTTTGTTTCCTGTCTCACTCTGACCCTTACAAACTAAAACTCTGACCCACATCTAGAAAACATTCCCATAAATCTTTTCGACAGGCAAATGTTGTGTACAAAATCCCACACAAATGCAGTGAGTTCAGTTTCAGAGTGCTCCTGCTGAAGTGGCATTTGGCTCGGACCGTCCCAGGACCCGGAGCAGGACCTGCCATTACTGAACACAGCTCCGGGTCTCGCTCCGCTGCACCCCCCCCCCCCCCTCCCCCCTCTCTCGCTCTCTCTCCCCTCTGTCCTGTCCACAGCACCAGCAGCAGAGTAATAGATTGTGTTGTCCCTCTGTGTTTGACGTTGCACCAGACTTTAGCGTCAACATTTTAGCTTTTCCCCACAAACATTTCACCAACTCTCTCTGTTTAACTTAAAAAAATACAAAGAGCCCCATCTTGCCCTCGGCGCTGACACTGGCATTAGTTTTTCTTCTGTTGGTGTCTAGTGGGCTCTCTCCAAACGCTATGGACATTAAGTCTAGAAGGCGTGACCATAACCAGATGTAAACCCAATGTAACAAGTGAGCAGTGCTTGTTCTATGACAGCGCGTAAAGACTGGACTGAGGTCTCTGCTCTGAGGGTTTTGCCACATTCACAGTAATCGTCTTTTTAATGTGAGATTTTAGTTTTAGCAGCAAATTTTGAAAGAGAAACAAACAAACCTCGGTGAAGTTGTCTGGATATTTGACATTTTCACTCCCAAGAACCGCAAGACGTCACGATTCCAAACCATGCGTTGGATGTGGGTTAGCTGAAAGTGTCATTAAAGTGAACCCTGACTATAATGACAAATATGGCTAAAATGCAAGTACATCTCATGTTTGTTCAAATAAACTACAAACTAATATATAACTGTTTACCATTTGTATAAAATCTGCATTGTTTTGAGCTACTGGGAGCCGCCATATTGCCCAGACACAATGCATTCTGGGTTGATGATGTCAAATGGTTGCTTTTGGTTGTTGCCATGGTTACTCCTGTGGTTCGATCGGTGAACAGTTGAAACAAAAACACCACTGACAGTGTCCAGTTCTTGCCTCTTCCTCTTGATTATCTTTAGTTTTACTTGATTCCACAGAATCGTTCTGTATTTGGCCAAACTACAGCTCAAACTGAAAGGTTTTAACTGTTGAATTCATGTTGCTTAGTTACCTGTTACCTTGACAACCACCAGAGGGTAGACAGACAACCATTTGACGTCACAGCCAGGACAAAATGGCAGCCATGTGATTTCTTTAAAACATGATTTTGATAAAACTACAAATACTTTCAAAGTTTTTGTTCTGAATTTATATAAGTGATGATATTATAAGGGTTTTAGGGTAAACATGTGATTGTAGCCAGGGTTCGCTTTAAGGGACCGTAAACATATTACCGTTTAAAACAGATGTTCTTAGGTTTTCCCGAAGACTTTTCCGTTGTGTCGACTGTTGACCTCAAATCAATACGAAAGAGGTCATAATGACAAGAAGCATTGAGTACAAACTCTCATTTATTTAACATGTGTTTTCAGTTTTATTGAAGATTTTTGTACAAAAATATACACTTTTTCTTCAATAGCATGGAGGTTTTGTGAAATATTGATCCCAAATCAATTCAAAATGATTCTCATCAATAATAAGCATCAGGTACGACTAGGGTTGTCAAAGAAATCGATTCCCCGATATTGATACTAAAACCGATATCGATACTTGATACTCATTTGAACAAGTATCAATATTTTAAGCCCCGCCCATTCCACATCTCGTACGCTAAGACCCGCCCCCTTCTTCTCTCATTGGAGATGGAAATGATGAAACTATCAAATACTGTATATAACCTATGTACTACAAAAACATCAAATGTGTCTATGTATCATAGAACAAAGCTCAGTCTTAAAGGTTCATGAATCAAGTTAATAATAAACAAATAATAGATTAAAATATTGTTTTAATAATATCAAAAAGAAAAATATAAATTAAAAAAATAATAATTAAAAAATAAAATTTTTTTTTCATGTATCGAATCGAGTTTGAAATTTTAGTATCGTGACATCACTAGGTACGACCCATGAAATGTTTTTCATATGCAATATACTGTATTGAGAATGAATCATCTAAAACATTTATTATTTATTCAAAACTCCATGCTATTGAAGAAACAGTGCATATTTATGACTAAAATATGAATAAAAATATGAATATTTCATATGATTAAGATTTCATTGGCCGTATACCTCAGCCTTAGCTTTATTATAAGTTCTTTTGAATTAATTTGGAATATTTCACAAAACCTCCATGCTATTGAAGAAAAGTATATGTTCTTGCACAAAAATCTTTAAAAAAAAAAAAGGCAAGGCAAATTTATTTGTATAGCACAATTCATTCACAAAGCAATTCACAGTGCTTTACAAGGCAGGAAAATGCATCAAAATTACAATAATTAAATAATCAGCATAAAATTTACTTTAAAAAGAAGTAAAGAAATAAAGAGTGCAGACAAAGCATTTCAGTCATATGCACAGATAAAAAGACATGTTTTGAGCCGAGATTTAGGGTGCATTCACAATACACTTTTGATTCGGATCAGGATTCGTTTGCCTGGATAGTTCGGTTCGATTGGGTAATTGTGAACGCGCAAACGAATTCTGATCCGGTCCAAAATGTCCAAATCTGGTTCGGTTGGAGAGGTCGGTCTCGGCTCGATTGAATCGAACTCTGGAGCGGTTCGTTTGTTTTGTGAACGCAAACGGAGCGAGAGCGAAACAAAACCAGGAAGTGAACACTGACGTGATCCAGGCTAAGACACATGTGAGGCTCAGAATCACAACAAACTCATGTGTGAGATCGATAATGAGACAAATAATACACAAAAACACACGAAAGTAACAGGAGAAGGACGGGGGATGATTAAGTCGAATTAATTATGATCACACGATCGTATGTCACTGTTTTCTCGCGTTATTTACAAAACGAGTACAGAAAGTAACACTACAGCTCACATTACCGCGGGGAAATGGTCTATATTCATTTAATATGTAGTTACACAGCTGAGTGAGCAGATGACTTACCTTTCAGAGCCAGATTTACTCAAATTGATGAACTTTACGTTGTACTGTTACGTTTACTTCCTAGCCCTCCTCTCTCGTCTAAAGTGAAAGTCCACATTGTCCGCTCCGACACTTCGTCTGTCACTCACTCTGGTCCCGTAAATGTGAAAGAAGTTGTGGGATAGATCCATAAAAACACAAATATAAAGTCCAGCAGCGTGTTTGTTTCTGATGTAAGTTAGCTGTAGCCGCTGTTAGCCGAGAAGCCGGTGTCTTCTTTGCTGCTGACGTAACGTGTTTCTGTCACATAGCGCCTCTACAGGCGAGGAGCAGAAGTGTCTCTTCTGCGCTGGTTCGATTGGCAAAAAGTGTATTGTGAACGCGAACCGGGCCAGTTTACAGAAAGATACAATGTTGCAATTTTGCTTCCCAATCGAGCCGAGCTCGGTTCGGTTTGTATTGTGAATGCACCCTTAAACATTGTCACAGTAGAAGCCTGTCTTACATCATCTGGAAGACTGTTCCAGATCAAAAGCTGCCCACACACTACACGACTGTTTGCTCATTTTCTCATGTTAATTTCAGTCGCACTTAGTCACGCCTAGTCGAGATTAGTCGAAGCTAGTTGAAGCTAGTCGCAGTTGTGTCACTCGTGTTGTGTGTGGGGGTCTGCGACTCAACTGACGTTCCAATCGTGTAGTTTGTGGCAGGTCTAGACTAGACTAGACTCCAGTCGCAGGTTTTTAAACATGTTGGAATTATAAGCCCGATTTTTGCTGCGCTCCGGTGCTGTTCGCCGTTTCTGACGCTCCTCTGGACAAAGACGGAGCCCAGCGGCCAATGAAATGAGCCGAGGAGGCGCGTGTGAGGTTAAACTTTTCTGTTTACGTCTTTTCTGACGAAACAAGCGCAAAAACAGCGGTAACAGCGATGCATAGAGTGAAAGCTCCTACGTATAAACTGGACCGTGTTTAAAATGCACACACGCTTACACCTCTGATGAGCACAACAACAGCGCACCATAGACTGTATATCAGCGCACTCACCCTCTCTCCTCCTCTCTCCCTCCTCTCTCTCCTCCTCTCTCCACGAAGCGCTGCTGACGTCCTCCTCGCTCCATCAACACAAGTTTTCTTCTGATAAAATCTCATAAAAGTAACGCATCCACGTAAAATCCAAAGGGGAAAAATGTCCAACTTCGTCACCTCTGTTGCCATTTCTAGTGTCATTTTGAGAGAGCTAGCTAACTAGCCTGTTTGTACCGGTGTTATGGTTATTTCGGCCTCCTGTCCGGACGCAGAGGGGCACATGACCTGTTTAACCAATGAAAAGTGTTTGCTTATGGCAAAAATAAATAAATAATAACTACGCTAAAACAAAACTTTTTTTTCTGACTTGTTGTAGAAATTATTAATCAAAGACCAAAAAATAATAATAATTAAAAAAAAAGTTAATCAAAAATCTAATAAAAAATAAATTGAAGCACTAAACTCAACTCTTTTATAAACTGTGTTGCATTGTTGTTTTGTGCATTATTAACTGTTCTGCTGATGGAGTAATCCTGTTTTCAGTTGCCAGTCTCAGTGTGTAGTTTGTGGTCTCAGTTGTGTAGTGTGTGGTCTCAGTCATGTAGTGTGTGGGCTCAAACGCTCTAGAATCACTCTCAGTCCAGTCTTGTAGTGTGTGGGCAAAACTTGCATTCTAATTAGTCACAACTGGAAAGTTGTGTAGTGTGTGGCCAGCTTTAGCTGCATAAAACTGAAACGCTGATTCTCCATGTTTAGTCCTGACTCTGGGCACCAGCAGGAGGCCGGTCCCTGAGGTCCTCAGAGTCCGAGATGGTTCATAAGGCACTAACATGTCAGAGATGTACTTTGGTGCTAGTCCATGGAGAGACTTAAACACAAGCAGAGCTGTTTTAAAGTCTATTCTCTGAGCCACTGGAAGCCAGTGCAAAGACCTAAGCACAGGACTAATGTGATCGTACTTCCTGGTTCTGGTCAGGACTCGAGAAGCAGCGTTCTGGATGTAGCAGGCCGTTACAATAGTCTAACCTACTGGAGACAAATGCATGGATAAGTCTCTCCAGGTCAGGCTTTGACACTATACTTTTGATTTTGGCAATGTTTTTTAGATGGTAGAAAGCTGCTGATGTTATTGACTTAATGTGGCTGTTAAAGTTCAAGTCTGAGTCAAAAAAAAAAAAAAACTCTGAAAACACTTATTTTTACTAAAAAGAGTTTGTGCCCAATGCTTCTTGTCATAATTACCTCTTTTGTATTGATTTTAGATCAACAGTTGAAACAACGGAAAAGTCATTGAGGAAACCATTGAACATCTGTTTTATACTAGAACGGTAATTGGTTGACGGTCCCTTAATAACAACTGGAACATTTACCACTCTTTAAGCTAACCCACACCACATCCCACACAGTATCAACCAAACAACTTCACTGAGGTCACAGAAAACACATGTTTTAGAGTTAAAGTTGAAACCTGTTTAATCTTATTGCATTTTGCACGGCCTTTTAATGAAAACAGTCTAAACACAAGAAAAACTAAAGCCAGCTTCAGCGTTGAGGGAAAGCCCAAAGTGTCTACATTTTCGTCTGACAGTTCTGAACTCTTTTTGATATGTTTGTCAACACCTGGGTGTTTTGCTCTAGAAATGATGAGATAAGATTTTAGGAACAAGTTTTTAACAATTCTTACACAATGCAAAAGGTGTGGTTAAAATGTATAGACCCCTTGCAGGTTAGTAAACATTGGGTCGAATTCTGGTGGGCGGAGCTTAGCCGGAGGCAAAGGACGACGTTGCCTCCATTTAAACTTGTGTAAACTAGGTCGTTTTTGGAGGGATTTTCAAACACAAAAGCAGAAAAAAATGTCAGATTCTGGTCGGAGCTATCAGGATATATATCGTGACTTACTCTGTGGGACCTGACACAGACTTTGGTGAATTACTTCTGATGGATGGAAGCATTTTGTCTGAGCTTGTGTGGTTCGTCTCGGCTCAGGATCTGCTCTTTGACGAGGCTGAGGTGATTTTTACATTTGTTTCAGGTTCGTTTTACTTTGCTAGACCCAGTAGTGGCTAAAATGCTTGTCTTAGTCCAACTAAATTGGTTGATTGTAGCTTTGAAAAACTGTACACTCTCGTCAAAGGTTTTAATAAAGCAGGAAATAAGGGTCTTGTGTATAAAAATGGAATGACTGACAACAGCACAGTTTTTTTGCTAGAATTCTAAAAGAAACAGACCGATGTGAACATCAAACTGCACTTGCTCGGCTACTTAAGGTCAGGCTAACATTAGACACAGATGTCCTAGTTACAATTCACAATATTTTAACCATGATAAAAACCACAAACAAAAAGGCGAGAAACTGCAGAGAAATTAAGTTACTATTCAATTACTATGACGATCACTTTACCAACACAGCCTGAGAACTAGTCCCCAGATTCCTCCTGAAAATTCTAAATCTTAGTCATCCACTTGTCCACAATCCTTCCCTCTCCATCCCCCACCACCAGGGACTTTCTGTTTCTTGAAAGGTAACGAGAGTGTCTCACATGACAACGATCTGCCTCTGCCGATGAACTCTGGCTCTACAGACTTATACGAGCTGATTCCACGACATGCAGCTCCGCTTTGCTCCAGTCCACCTCCGACAGCCTCCACAGACCCCTCGCCCACTGTCTCCGGTCCAGTCCGCTGCATCGCCCCGAGGAGATCAAGAAGAGCATGCGCCAAAAACACCAGTTTGTGAAATAAAAGTTCTTGTTGAAGATCAAATAACTATATCAGGATCACAGACAACTACTGTGTTTCATGAGATCACAACAGTAAATGTGTTTTCCTCCTCCACTGAGCGTAAAGAGGCTTTAAACTGTTACAAGCACGAACTCAATAACATTTTCATTTGCTTGTTTAACCTGCTTTGACATGCTTGATCGATCACTTTTTCTGAATGTTTATCGTTTTCTTTTCTACCATTAATTGTTTACTAAATAAATAAAAACTTGGAAAGTCCTCAGCGACGACTATTGTTGTGATTTTGGGCAACACAAAAATACACTGATTTCATTTTCCTGATTCCCTGATTTCCTGATCTGAATTGGTGAAGTTATGAAAACAAGACATGACAAACAGGAATCCAAGTGAGCACTGGTGAACTGCTTCTGATGACTACTATTATTATAGTAGCTTTTTTATTGATATAAAACTACACGAATTTAGAATATTCATCTTAGTTGTCTAAACCAGACTGGAATAAAAAAGCTCAAATCTGGAAAGATTGAGCTTGTATCAAGTTAGCCGCTAGAGTGAGTAAAAATGTCTAACGCCATTAGCAAATAATTTGGTTTGAACAACGCAGAAAAATCTCAAAACAAGTCCAATAATCTAGGCCCATCAAGAAAAAAACATCTTAACAGAAAAAAATACTAACAATAAAGATTAAAACACAGACTTTAAGACATTTTAATCAATCTAGAATGGAAGGGTTTGTAATGCGTTGAAGATTGTTCACAAAGCGCTGATACACAACAGCACTAGTCTGTACACTGGATCTGAGACAAATTAAAAACATGTTTCTTGTCATTACATCTTTCAGCCAATCATAATGCTCATATGAACTCCATACAAACACACACACAGTCACTTCAAAGCCCTGCTCGATAAAGATAGTCCTTTTATCCGGCTACAGCTTTATAATCGCGGCTCTTTGCTCCCTCTGCTTCCTCTTGTCTCTCCCCATCTCTTCAGCTGGGCCCGTCCCGCCTCAGGATAAATGAAGCTAACCCAGGACAGGCCCCGAGGGAAGGGTCTAAACAGGCTGTGCTGCTGCTGCTGAAGACGGATAGTGCATCAGGCAGCACCCACCTGGGCCTCGTATCGTTCCAGGACCTGAACATCGCTCCGGGTGCGTTTGATTTATGTCACGGAGTATGTGGTCTGCGTGCGTCTGTTTGAGCCCGATCGGAGCCGCTGCAGCTGATGCACGCGGCCAAACAGACTTTTCCTCACTCTGCTTCACTTTATATGACCCACGTGTGTTTGAAAGCATCGACAGAGCAATGCTAAAGCTGTGGGAATCTTTTATTTATCCCTGAATGGACAACATATCATTATTACTTTTGGGAAGAAAAGGTAACAGCTGCTTCTGGAGGCCGGCTTTCTTTTCAAACAGATTACAGACAAAACATTTGGACTAAGAACATAGTCCAGTAAGTTTAGAGCAGATATTTGATCTTTAAACTGAAGAAAAGACGATCCTACTGGACTAAGAGGAGAATGGCTTTCTTTCATCTTTCGTGTGCGATCCAAAAGTGTCAGAGGAAGTCTAACTACTGTCCCCGGTTCATGTGACGACACAAATCATTAGAACACAATGGCAGAAGTTGCAATTTCAGCAAAACCATGAGCCAAACTGACCATTTGTGTCTTAAGAAGCTTTACTAAACAACATTGGTAATGTTATTTTACTTACTGTAACTTAGTTACTTGTAATTCAATTACAGTTACTAACAAAATACTCGTAGTTACTTTTGTGTAAAAAAAAAAAAATCTACAAAAGTGACTTATTATGTGAGATAAAACGGCTCAGAGACACAGATCAGCAGCTGGAACAGGGCACAGAATCATTTTAGTGTTGAATTAAAGGTTAAGCTAAGGTTAAGGTATACTTAATTGTCCCCGTAGAGAAATTTGTCCTCTGCATTTGACCCAAAAGCCTATATAAGCAACTTCTTTGTTGTTTGCCTTTGTTTAAATGCCAAAAATAAAATTATAAATCAATTTTTGATCGATATTTGCAATAATGCACACAAAGTAATCCTAAAGTAATGTAACTAAGTTACTTTACTGGGGCAGTAACTAAGTAATGAGTAACTAATTGCCATAATTGGCGTTTCCACTTCCCAGGAATTTGATTCTTCCTAATTCACATACTTTACCTACTGACTGAAAGTGTCTAAAATTCAAACTAAATCTGTTTCTGATCTTTTGGACACAAGTCTTTGTGAAGCTAAAACCCTGTAGTTGATCAGAAGTGAGAACTTTCTCCAAACAAAAGAAAAACAGAATTTAATTTCCGCCTTCATTTCTTTGGTAAACACAAGCATTGCTGGAGTTTACAGCTAAAGCTTGAATGAAAATAAATTTGGCATATTTTGGGTTTCCTCTTCAAAAGTTGAAGATAACTGAGGTAAAATTAAAAAATTGTGTTAAGGACCTAAAATTATAGTACTCAAAAAATAATAATAATTAAGCGAAAATGCAAAAGTCCTATTAAAACTTTGGAATTTTGGGGGAATTTTTTGGTACGTGTAAGTTCAGAGTATAGAAACTGAGTCTGATTCATCCCAGAGGCTGATTTGTCCTCTGACGTCATCCCGTATCCAATCACATCTTCCCTGTGCAGCTCAGCCAATCACCTGCAGCCCTCATCTCCTCCTCGCTTCCTTCAGCCTATCAGAGCATCAGGGCTAAATTCAAAAGAGAAGTTGAATTCCTGATAGCTCTTTCAGCGCAGGGTGTTGGCCGCATCATGTTCTCACAACCCTCCACCTCAGAGTCATCTTCCCTCTTCACCACCACCAGTGTCTAGGCTCCAGGGGAATTCTCAGACTCTATCAGACAATCATTTATCACATGCTTCGTTTTCCTGTCTTGTTTTATTTTCATTGTCTGTTTGAGTCTGTCCAAGTTAAAGAAATGCAAAGAAAACAATGTTCTTTCTATCTGTAGCATTCCCAGGTGTTTCAAAGTTTTTTTTTTTTCAGAGATTAAACGAAAAACAAAATAATGGGAAGGAGTTGGAATGAGACGGGGTTAAATCAGGAGGACAGAAATGCAATTAACGCCACTGGTCTTTGCACTAAGACACAAGAGATGGATGACTGTTTGGACAGTTTTGCACTAAAATCGTGTACAGCTTCACTTTAAATAACTGTAAAAAATACATTAAACTGGTTAGAACGCACTGTTTGAGAAAGTCTGACAAAACCTGTTGATGTCACAAAACGAGAGGCAGAAACACTTTAAACCTCCCTGATTCTTCATTTCTTATTTCAGAAATTGGATCCCCAGCTGTAAGTTTCTGGTGGTAGTTTGTGTTGAGCTCCACTGACCTGCACCACCTTCTGGGCCTGCAGGTCGACCAGCAGCAGGCGGCTCAGCGTGGGCTGGCTCACGTAGATGTATTTCTCCCGAACGTTGACGGCCGACGACCAGACACAGGACTGAGGCTGCGACGCTTCACCCTGAGGACACATCTCCTCCTGCAGGGACGTCACAGAGAGAAAGAGTTTAGTGAAGGTTTATAAAGTCTACAACACTTTAATTTTCTTAAATGATTGTTTAAAGTCCCAGGAATTTATGTCAGTTGTGTATAAATTTGTTAGCGAATTCTCACTTTTTGATTACATGTGGAGGGATTCGGTTTTAAAACTCAAAATACTTCCTGCAACGTTCAACAGTTATTTGTCAATTTCTTCATAAACTGCAACTTTCCTACTTTAAAGGTGCGCTGTGTAACATTTTGGGAAAAAAATGACTTGCTGTAGTTTCTGAGCTATTAGCCGCTACTTTACTCTCAAGCTTCAGAACTTGCGACGTTTATGACAACGCCGCTAATTTACTGTATTTTGTGGCCTATATGGGTTGCTTCGGACTATACGTCGCCGAAGCCCCAAAATGCATATTTTAGAAGAAAAAAACGTATATAAGTCACACTTTTTTGGGAAATCAATTTGACATAATCTATCACCTTAAACCAGTACTTCTCAAATAGTAGTGTCAGGGGGGGCGCGTAACAGTCCATTGATCGATAAGCTCCAGCCCTAACGGTCCTCCTGTCTGTCCCTTTCACGTGCCTTGTCTGCCCGGCTTTGATCGTGGTGCTGGTGTCGGTACATTTGCGTCTCTCCGCTTGTGTTTGTGTGCAGCGGTCCGGGCTTTTCGCGCACCGCGCCAGATACACACAGGTGAAAAGAACGGCCCTGACACCGCGCGCTCGCTCAACCGGGACAGAGCAGCGTCAACAAGCCCGAGGTCGCGTGTCCGCGGTGAAACGTCTAATCTGCCACATCATTTCACCAACTTTACTCCGCACAAATGGTACGGCTCTGATCATTTGTGGAATAAACACAGCGCCGCTTTAAAGCCTGTGAAGCTGACTACACTGTAAAAATAACACTGCAAAAAAGATTAATAAGAAAAATATAAAACTAGTTGGCTAGTTAATTTCTTTTGCAGTTCAAGTGTAAATGTACAAAATAAAGTTAATATTTGTTAGATATACTTATACAATTTTATAAGATAATAATCTGATTTTTAGTCACCGCGGTGAGTAGGGGGGGCGCGAAATATTTTCTCTTTCCCAGGGGAGCTCGGCAAAAAATAATTGAGAAGCACTGCCTTAAACAGACGCGGGACATTTTCCATCCTGCTCTGTCTGAGCTTTATGTAACACAGAAATTACACAGAGACCAAAAAATGCTGACATGATGCAAAACTACAAGATGCAGATCAAAACATGACTAAACTCTGCATAAATCGGCTCTTAATTTATCACGAAATAAGTATTGTGTCCATTTCACTTTCAACAATTGCAATGTGACTCGAGTGTAGCTGTTTTCCTGCAGCAGGTTCCACACATCTCTTTTGACTAAATCCACTGCCTGTTTTGCCCAAACTCCATTTCCGTCTCTCCGTGCATAAACATCAGTCCTTCATTCATTCTTCTGGAAAGTTTTCCTTTGCGCTGATATTTTTGAAAGAGCAGGGACATCTCGAGTCTGACTGTACGCTCCAGCAAAAGGCAACATAAATACCCAATCCTAAAGGTTTAATTTTCCGTAATTCGGACACACGGTCTTGTCAGTCGGGACATGAACGCTCCAGCAGGACACAGGTCTGCGGCTTATAAACAGATGCAGTCAATGTACTTACTCTTTTGTTTTTCTTCTTAAATTGAGCTAATCTGACTCTTAATCAAGTTCTGCACACTACAGGAGTTTTGGCCCGGTTTTAAGCCCGATGTTTCCCTCTACGAGATTAGGAGGCGTGGCCAGAGTAAGGATTTTCGTAAAAGAATTTTTGTCGTTTCTCTCTTTAGGTCTGTGTCTTCGTCAGGTTCACATGCCACATAAAATAAAGAAGAAACATTACCTCATCATCTGTAAATAAATGTAACAGAGTTTAGCTTATGGACTAACTGCTGCGCTTTGCCTCTGTTCTTCCTGCGACATGATGTGACTGTGAGACAAATAATCCTTTTTTTATGCGTCAAAAAAATCACAAAAGATCCTAAACTCCTCTTGTGTGCAGTCGGCTTTAATAATCCGGAAAGTACGGCAAAAAAAAAAATCATGTTTTATACTAAATATATCATAAAATTGGTGAGTGAGCTTGTCGGGCCACAAAACAGGCCTGGAGAAGTTGCTCTATCTATATTTCTTCAGATTAAACTGCTTTAAACTGCTGCTTTACAGGAGTTATATTAAATAGGAATGAGTCTATCATCACACTTTGACCCTGATCCTCCAGACCGAGCGTGTATGTCTCTGTTAATATGATGTGAGAGAATGATTTTTCTCCACAAATGAGCAATCACACTGAATAACGTGAGCGCTGTATGCGGCCCTTACTCTGCGCGTACTCCACAGAATATGAGCTGGGATCGATACAGAGATGTTTGCCTTGAACATGATGAATGAGTGTGACCCTGAGTCCGACTTCCTCATTGAACCTGGACTGAACCGGGTCTTTGTGAGAATCCATGTGACCGCTCTGCTGTCGCTCACTCTGAACCCAAACTGCAGCGTCGAAACAAAAACAAATGGATGTAATTGACCTTTCGCCGAGCCCCGCCCCCCGTAGTTACTGTTGCTACGTCCGTCAAATATGACAGCGTGCCATAGACTTCAATGACAGAAAGAAATACAACTGTTCGCTTTAGTGACTTTTTTAAAGCAATTTTTCCGCGATATCCTCTAGATGAGGCAAAAGGGTTGTACTGTGGAGCGGAGGATTTTTCAAAACATTAAAATACCAACGGAGGGACATTACTCTTATGGAGGCTAATGCTACTGGTCTCAAGCTAAATCAGACAAACCCATGATCTTTACCTCAAATACACAGCCTTGTCTTGCTCTTGCACTGCCGGGTAAGTTCACTTTCATATGTTAAGGTCTATTTTTCTCTATTGCAAGAATATTGTTCATTTACGAGGTATGTTAGCGAGCTAAAGCTACCAGTGTTGGCTAAAGCTAAAGGGCTCGCTAAACTTAGCAGCTTAGAGCGTAACTTCTGCAGTTATATCCTCGTCGTGGTATAACTCCGGTCTAGTTTGTGTTTTTGCCTCTAGATCTGACAACACAGTAAGCCTACAGCTATAATTAAGCATTAGTTTTACCTTTGAGCAGAGATTTGCTCCACATGTTGGCGATATTTCGCTGGTAGAGGAGCTGTCCCGAGCCGCCGCACTGTTTAATCCATTGTATGCACTGCTCCAGTTGTTTTCGGATTTAGAGATGGAAAGAACACAACTCCTCCGGTCAATATTTCGGGGTATCTGCAGTCCGGTTTACATAAACCATAGGTGCATCGCTTCACCATCTTGCTTGGAGCTCAAGATCTGACGGACCCTATTTACATAGCAACGGTTGCTAGGATGTTTGATTGGACAAGAGCCGTTTTGGGGCGGGGCTCGGCGAAAGGTCAATTCTGATGCCTTTTCAAGCCTAATGAAGACTGTATTTTCTTTTTAAAATCATGCACATTCAGTAAAAGTGTTTGTGCATTTCAGAGAAGCAAAAACTTGATTTCTAATTTTTTTTGGTTAATAAGATGCTCAAACCAGTCAACTTTAAATATTCGTTCGACTTTTTAGACAGCTTTCGTCGAGTCATTTCACACTGATGAATGTGTAGAGCTTACTTCAGAGGGATAAATCTGACATGAGCCAGGTTAGCTCAGAACTAAACCTATGACACACAAATCTGGAACATTCAAATCTGACTCATTCTGACGCCAAGAGGAAAGAAACTCATGTGAACTGTGTTACTGCACAACGAGGGATGGGAACGTGAAGGATTTATCGATATTAGAGGTGTAACCATAATTATATTTTGAAAGTTGTCAGTTCAGTATATTTCGGTACACCTTCAGTTTATTTATTATTATTATTTACCTTTATTTTGCAGGCAAAACATTAAGAACAAATTCTTATTTACAATGTTGGCCTGGTGTGCAAAAGCCCCAAGGGAAGGGGAGAGGGAGTCAGACAAAACACATAAAACAATCATTAGTAAAACAAATGAAATATAGATAAATACATAAAAATAACCTTCAATTAGTAAAACATTCACATGAGTCTTTAAAAATGTCCTCACTTTACATTTAAAAACAGAAAGAGAAATTTTAGAATCTAGTTTAAGAAAATTTTGAGCCAAATTCCAATCATTAGCTGCGGCACATCGAAATGACATGAGGCCAAAAGAGGATTTGGGAGTTTTCAGTTTGATGACTGTGAGGAGCGAGTGTTGTATCTGGAGGAGGTTTCTTGTTGTAACAGTTGACTCAGATAAGCGGGTGCGAGTCCTAACACGGTTTTATATATGAACGTGAGCCAGTGAATGTGGCGACGGGTCTGCAGCGAGGGCCAGTTCACCTGAGAGTACAGCAGACAGTGGTGTTTGTAACAAAACGAATCGCAGAATGATGAATTGCATCCAGCTTTGCAAGACTACTTTTAGAGGCATGACGATAAACAACGTCACCATAATCAAACAGTGGACGGATGGACAACTCAACAATAGCCCGTTTAACTGAGGTTGTGAAAGAGGAGCGATTTCTGTATAAAAACCCCAGTTTAGACTTAACCTTAGCCTGTAAAACATTGATGTGATGATGGAAGGATAACAGACTGTCAAGCCATATTCCCAAATATTTGTATTGTGAGAATTGATCTAGGATGGTTCCATCTGCTGTGCAAGACAAAGCTTGGGAGAGTTAGTGGTTCTCTTGCTAAACCAGATAGACTTTGTTTTTTTGGCATTTAGTGTCAAATCCAGCTGTGAAAATGCTTTCTCTACACTGAGGAAACTTTCTTGTAAATTACAAGTGACGGTTTCAGGATTTGGGCCAGTGGAGTATAAAATTGTGTCATCTGCATACAGATGAACAGTACTTTTAGTAACAGACAGTGGGACATCATTTATATAAATGGAGAAGAGAGTTGGGCCAAGGATGGACCCCTGCGGGACTCCTCGTGAAACATGAAGGGGTTGAGAAAGCTGAGAGTCAATATTTACTTGCTGTACTTGGTCTGACAGAAAATTTGAGAACCAGTCCACAGCCTGATTGGAAACCCCAATATTGCGAAGCCTTTCTTGTAAGATGGAATGATTAACTGAATCATCATGTTTTAGTTTGGAAAAAGACAATAAATATTGTACATTTCACTGTAAAAGAAACATCCTTCTATTAATACTAAATTAACATTGATGGAATATCTCAAAGGAAAAAAAAAACTTTATATAGGTTGAGTTTGTATTTATTTATTTGTTTATTTAATTAGCTCACTAAATCTGCACAAATACATGTTGTTTTTTTCTTGCGTGATTCCTAAATGATTGCCTAAATAAACAGTAGCTCATGGTGCAGTGTTTGTGCATCGCTGGAACAAAAGGAAGCTCGGAGAAGCAGCTGAAGTTTTCTGGAGCCTTTGAGACGGTTCTGTTTGATCCATACAGATCTATCGAGCGAACATGTGACTGTGGCGATAGGAGCGATGTTTGTGCAGGATTTGACTCACAGAAAGCCAAACTCCAAAATATAAGATATCACATTGCTTAATAGTGTCCCTGTAGAAACGTGTAAAGAATATTAGGCGTTTTACCGTGGACACTCAGCCTGTTCTTCGTTGACTTCTTTCATACATCTCATGCACACGGCCTGCTTCTCTCGTCATTACCAATGTTTTATATCCTAGCCTATTTGACCGTGGTTCATCTGTGTTTTAAGTGTGCAGATGTGGATAATCTGATGCCTGCGTGTGTTTGGACGATAGGTTTGGCCCATGTTAACACTGGTGCTGGCTGATTTTGCTGGTTTGCGGTAAAGTTTGCTATAAGAGTTGAAGAATGTTTCAAATTAATAAAGCGTTTTAGTTGCACACACTCTCATATAAACAATGAAGTCATACATATTTGCTATAATATTGAAGCCATGTATTTGTTATATTGAATACTGAAGGCACTTCTTTGTTATAATCCTTTTTTACAGCAGTTGTAGTCTGTGCCAATAGGGAAGGTTTGGGAGAGGAAGTGTGCCCTGTGAGCAGGTTGTCTGGAGTGGAAACCGGAGACATCTTCGTGAGAGGAAAAAGGGAATTGATCTATGGAGGATGTGATGGAGCAACACAGTCTCACTAGATGGCGTACTTTTACCACGACACAAAAACAGCGTATTTTGACCACGAGTTCACAGCTGTTTTTAGTACTTATGTTACACCGTACATTTAGCACGATATGAAAAAGAATAAAAATGACACAAGATTTCACAGCGTCAAAATAGAGTTTTGGTTGAAGCCACGTGGGGACGTTTTCTTCAAGTGAAAGGTAAGTTCAGGCATAAAGTTACTAAATGGGTAAGATTAGGTCTGGGGCTTGGAGCAGGTTAAGATTAGAATCAGGATTTCATTATATTCATAAATAAGAACAGTCTTAACAACCACCATTGAAATGAATGGGACTGTGACTCGTACTATAATTACACAAAACAGCTGTGAACTCGTGCTAATCATACCTCATTTAAATGTTGTGTAATGTCGTGGTAAATGTACTCTTTCTAGTGAGATCAGGCTCGATGGAGACCTGCTGTGTCCATGACAATTCACAGCTGCAGCACAAGACATGAGAAACTGGGGAAGAACATCCACGATCATCATTACTTGTGTGTTCATGTTGTAGGTCTATGAGGGTCCAGGGAAAGGCAAGCGGTCCGTTTTTTTGGTCTTGCATAATAGAAGTCTGGCTCAGACCTTTAGACTTTTTGTCGGGGAATAAACTTTTGATTAATTTGAACCTTTTGAATCTCGGTCATCTTTAGATAAGAACATGCACCACATCCAAAGAGTCAACTCATATCGTGGCTTACCATTTCTCTCGTTAATGCATCTGTTGTTCAACTATGTTTTCAACCTAATTCTCTCAGCCTCAGAGTTGCCAAGTCCACTTCTTTATAGCAACTTTGGCTTCTTTTTTAAATCCTAATACATTTTGAAGATTGTGTTTTTTTGGTCTGCTTTTTCATGTGTCGATCCACCTTTTCTGTTTTGCCGCTGAAGTGCTGACGGCTGCAGAAGAAGCGCTGTCCGTGGGCCTTATAGAGTCAGGATCGATCTCTAATCCAATCACACAGTCTGTTAAAACACAGACAAGTCGCTTTTAGCATCTTAAGCTCGTTTGTCCTGCAGAAGGCCGCGTTCCGTCTCTGTCACAGCACAAGTAATCCTGTTAGACTCGAGAAGGTGAAGACAGACAGACGCTCCAGATGAGAGAGGTCTATTTATAAGCGTTCATGTTTTTATCTCTTTATTTATTTTCTGCTACTTTTTTTTACTGTCAGAATGAGTTCCAAACAAGTCTACATTTGGATTAGATCGTACGTCAGCGTAAACCTCGTCTTGAACCAGGCTGGACCACAAAATCTGAATCTGTGCAGAGACTAAACCAGTGTAAGGTTTAGCTCATTTTGACTTGAGGCCAAATCAAGAAAATTAAATGTGGCCCCATATCAAATAAAAATGTTCTCTCTCCAACCGGGTCTCTCTCGCCGTGACTCTCTCTTTCTCTCTCTCTGCTTCTCCCCTTTTTTCCTCTTTTAATCCTCTCCCTTTCTCTGTTTCTCCTCTCTCTCTCTCTCTCTCCTGTCTCTCGTGTTTCTCTCTCCCCTCTCCTTTCTCTCTCTCTCAATTACTCCTCTCTTTCTCTTCTCTTAATGTTTTCTTTCTTCTATCTCTCTTATCCCTCTCACTCTTGCCCCCCCCCCTCATTTCTCTCTCTCTTTCTCTCTCTTCCTTTCTGGGCTCTCTATAGTCTCTCTTCCTCTCTCGCCTCTCCCTCTCTTTTTCTTAGTTTCTTCTCTTCCTCCTCTTTTTCTCCCTCTCTCTCCTCTCTTTCACTCTCCTCTCTTTTCTTTCTCCTCTCTCGCTTACTCTCCCTCTCTTGTTCCCCTTCCCTTTTCTCTCTCTCTTTCTCTCTCTCTCTCATTCTCCCTCTTGCTCTCTTATGTCCCACTATCCCTCCCTCTCCCTCTCTTGCCCCCATCTCTCTCTCTCTCTCTTTTCTCTCTCTCTGTGCTTATCTCAGTCCCTCTCTCTCTTTCAATTTTTTTCTCCTCTCTCTTGCTCCCTCTCCCTCTCCGTTTCTCCTCTCTTTCTCTTCTCTTATCCACCTTCTCTCTCCCTCCCTCTTGCCCCCATCTCTCTCTCTCTCTCTTTCCCTCCCGAACACATTTGTGATTCTTACTAAGTGGCCATGATCCTGTCCGTCCTCTTCATCTGCCGTCGGATCTCGCACTCGCCCGGTGCAGCACGGTGATCCCTTCGTCGGAGAAAACGTAAAACATGTTTCCCACGCTCAGACCTGGAAACCACAAATCACAAGTCAGTCACGACGCCTCGCCATCTGCCAGGAGGCGACACTGAAGCGGCCATGTTTACAGTGTGAGGAGGAAAAACATACTAACGCCGGCGGAGACAGACTGACAATAAGTGTGAGAGAAATACAACAGTGACAGCTCGTTACTGCAGAAACACATGGAAACTCATCACGTCTGTCGGATGTGAAGGCATTTTAAACAACACATTAAAAGAGTGATGTAGAAGTAAAAAAAAAGTCTGCAGCATTACAGGAGCACAAAACTGACAAATTCTCACATATGTTCTTATTTTTCTATAAATAAAGCAGTGGATGCTTCTAGTGCATGTTCAGTACATTTGTCTGTGGAAGTAGGAAGTCTTTTACACGAAGCACAAAGCAAGATTTGGAAAAGCTCATGAATGCAGCTGGTCCAGACCCTCTCCTCCTCCATGTTTGCAGATTTAACAACATTAAAAGTTTGTTGACTTGACGTCTCATGATTTGTCTTCCACTGGAGCAGATTTAAAACTTACAAGAGTTTATATACATGTGAGGCTGGAGTTAATCACACATGATGCAGGTTCTTTCAGATATTCATTGCATCTTTTTTTTTCCCAAATGTAATTTTTTGGGTGCACGGTAGCAGAGCGGTTAGACCTCTGGCTCCCTATAAGAAGGTCGTGGGTTCGACTCCCGGGTCGGACCATACCAACATCTCTGGTTTCCTCCACCTCCAAAAACATGCATGTTTAGGTTAATGGGCATCACTGTAAATTTCCCTTAGTGAGTGAATGAGAGAGTGAATGTTTGTCTGTCTAACTCTGAGACGAGTTGGCCACTGTCCAGGGTGTCCCCCCGCCTAAGGCTCAAAGTTACTGGGATAGGCTCCAGTCACCCGTGACCCCTAACGGATTAAGCGGTAGAAAATGAATGAATTAATAATTTTTTTCCAATTAGCATTGACTTACTTTGTTTAAAGTGTTCATTACAAGTCTCTAACAACTTAGAGGATTCCTGTTCTTTCGATTTATTGCTGCCACCCACTGGTGACTTCTGTCTTCATCAAAATGTGAACGAAAAAGCTCGTGACGACACGTGCAAAGGGTCAATTGTCCCATTAGAAACTCGACCGATCCATCTTTTTATAATTTAAAGCAGAAATATGATTTAAATTTGGTCTTGAGAACTATTACTTTAGCATAGTATGTATTATAACAAAAAGACCAATAAATGACGTGTGATAATGATGTGTTTCTCACGTCAGAAAGAGAGTTAGAACTCCATTTCAAAATGATAAACAATAATGAATGATCTTGCTGGATATGCTAGGAAATCCTCAAAAAGTTTTTTTTTTTTTTTTTTTATTTTGGAATATGTGCAAAATGAAATCTATGGAGGATCTATTGGTCGACATCACTTTCCGCTCTACTACTAATGTTGCCTGCATAAGACGCTGTCCGTCTAGTTGGCTTTGAAAACCTCTTTGATAAAAACAACAAAACAGGACAAGACGAGCTGTTGAATCACGTCTGACAGACGTCTGGCTCCTCAAGCCTCTCGATAGTGTTTTTCTTGCGTTTTGAGTCGTGAAGACAATTTCATTCACAAATGTTGATTTAGCAGCATAACCTTTGTTTTGTGTGTAGTTAGCTGACAACAGCGCTGGCGAATGTAGCTGCTACTGTCAGGCTGAGTGTGCATCTCCCATGCTGAGAAACAAATAAACCTCTGTACCATTCAATCATATTTTTCAGTCATTCATTTTCTACAGGTTATTCCCATTAGGGTTAAACAGACTTCACTCACAGGGGAAATTTACAGTGATGCCCAATTAACCTAAACATGCATGTTTTTGGAGGTGGGAGGAAACTCAGAGAAAACCCACGGTGACACGAGGAGAACATGCAAACTCCACCCAGAGAGATCGTGAGATGTTGTTATGGTCCGACCCGGGAGTCGAACCCACGACCTCCTTGTTGGGAAGCCAGAGTTCTGCCGTGCACGTCACTACTCCTCTGGACCACACCGTGTAAATAGTGTGTCATGTCAACGTATTTACTTTCTGGTGTGTTTGTGACACGGCGTTGAGGTGAGAATTTAATGGAGGATAAGGTCTAAGTTCAGTTTATGAGGATATATACTGCATACAAAATTTTTTGTTTAGTCTGGAGCTTGGAGTAGTTAAGATTAACTTTCACAACAACCACCAAACGAACTGGTAACAACACATCATAGACACACAAAATAGAAAATTGTGCACATTTCTCTTCTTTCCCGCGTTTATTCGTTTCTTTACACCAGCAACTAACAGACTTCTGGCCCTGGTCATTTGTGGTTCGGTATTAGAATGATTTGTCAGATAAGATTACAACATTTTTTTTAAATACAGTATCTTTCTAACTTTAACGTCAAGCTCTGTTGGCACACAGAAAAGACATTTGGACTCCACATTTATAATGTAAAGAAATATAAACATATCATAATTACCTTCTTCTCTCCATAAGATGTTTGCAACTGCAGTGTAGATCCCAACGGAAGCAAAAGAACGAGAGAGACAGAAAGAGAGAGAGAAAGACATGTTAAAGTGATTGGCTGCACATGTTTTATTCCCAGACGGAGCGTGTATTCATATATTCTCTGCCGTAGTTTCTGATGAGCTGCACTTGTGTCTGACGTGAGAGAGACAGAAGAGCGCTCTCTACATAAACCAGCGCGCAAATCCAATAAAACGTCAAGAGGCGCTTCAGAACATACAGGCCACTTCTCCACCGAGGAAAACGTCACACCGAGGCCTCGCGGGTTTATGTAAAGCACACGGCTCGGATAAATGACTATCAATGCTGGAAAAAAATACTGGGAAAATGTGTAAAGTTCTATCATACTGAAGATTTGCAATAAAACAAACAGAATAGAGGTTCTGCAGGTGACATCAGAGCTTTCTGAATCTAAATGTGTGTGCTGAGTGGCAAGAAATGAGTCAATGGAGAGAAAGGACAGTGTCTCCTGTAAGAGCTCAAAATACAGATACAATATGAAAAAGATTCAACCCCAACAACCAGGGTGACCAGATGAAACAGTCAAAAGAGGGACATTGCCTCTGTTTAAGTGGGACAAAGCCTGTTTATGGGAGACAAGTAATAAAGTAAAAGAAGAATAATTCACCATTAGTGTAAGGAAAATTACATGGATTTAAATCTTTCTGAGACCAAAGAAATGGTTCTATACTTTAGTCGTGCCCCTGTTCACTTCGATGAGATGGCCAAGTAACTGAAAGGGTGGAGGAGTACAAGTATTTAGGGACACTCATTGATCATAAAATGACATTTAAAAGCAACTCGGTGTGTGTCAGCAACATCTGCATTTCCTCCGAAAGCCAAAAAGGCTGCAGGTGAACAGATCAATTCTCCAGTTGTTTTATAACAGCTTTATTTTGTCCAGTTTAACCTTCAGTATCCTGGCCTGGTTTGGTTCTGTGAGTGAGATGACTAAGAGTCTCCTACAGAAGATCATCAGGATGTAAAATATTATCGGTGCGCCACAAGTGCATCTTAGAACAGTTTTCCAAACACTGGCACTAAAAAGGCTTCTCTTATCTGCTCCGACTCCACTCACAGCCTCCATGATCAGTACAGACTGCTCCCATCTGGAAGAAGGTTTGCCTCTCTTGTCTTAAAAACCAAACGGGCAGTGTGTTCCTTTGTGCCAACATCTATTAGACTTTTAAATAAGCAATGGTTTTACTAATCATCTTTGGTTTGATTTCTTTGTCATAACTTTTATTAGCTTATTTTAGAATTTTTTA
The DNA here is from genome assembly GCA_038363315.1 of Mugilogobius chulae. Lineage (NCBI taxonomy): Eukaryota > Metazoa > Chordata > Actinopteri > Gobiiformes > Gobiidae > Mugilogobius > Mugilogobius chulae. The sequence continues at coordinate 716,100 of CM076399.1, read as the reverse complement.
ATAGTATTTGAATGTTTTTAAGTGTGTTTGACCTGTGTGGATTGTGTGTTTGTGAGTGTCAGAAGTTTCCTAATGGGAAAAAAAAGTTCTTTGAATTGAATTGATAGAACACTTGTGTGTTTATAAAGAAACGTGTTTGTATCTAAATGCTAACGCTAACAGGAAATACTGTATGTACAGAAGTTAGCTATTTTGAACAAAAACAACTGATGTTCCCGTGCACAGAGCCAATTAGGCCTGAAATGTTATTATAAAATATATTATAGTCCACATTTTTGCTTAAATGTGTTAAAATGAGCTAAATACAGTTTTTTAATCTAGTACAAAAGACACGCTGTTTTAGGAATCAATAGGAAAATCAATAAGGAGTCGTATCAATCGACAGAGGAATGGACAATACTGGTATTGATAAAATCTTATCAATACCCATCCCTAGAAGAGAAACATCTGCCTTTCGCCTGTAGAGGGCTGCATTCAACCTCTCTGCTGCTTTTTATGTGTTGTGTTCTGAGCTCTTGTAATTCTCTCCTTACTGACACTCAGAACGCTGTGATGTCGTCTGCACAGTTAACATACATACGAATGAAGTGACAGTGAAAACAGAGCACAAACAGTCCGACTCACGTGTTTTCTTGGCTGAATCCTCCACAAACAGCGAGGAGATGTCTTCGTCCACGCCCACCTCGTTCTTGGCGATGCAGGTGTAAGCTCCGGTGTCCTCATAACGCACGCTCCCGATCAGCAGCTCGCTCCCGTTGGCTGCAACACAGACACACCAGGGATCATCACTTTACAACATTTGATCTTTTACAATTTAATATCAGTGCCTTTAACTCTACTGGAAACTATAAATACTGTCAGCGTCTGCTCTGCTCTAGTCCCTGCGTCTCATTTACGTGTGGACTTCGTGTGTGGGAGGCATAAACCATGGATTCTATCAAAACGATTCTATCCAACACTCAGTTTTCTGAGTTTTTGGGGGGCAGAATAATTTTATTTTTGAGATCCGCCTGTTTCATATGAACCCTAAATCCATTTCTAATCCTCAGGCCAACTCTTGTGGCGTTTAAACATTTTCAAGTCCAATAACACAACCAAACAATAGAGCAACCCCCAAACCAAAAGTGACAGGACTTTCATCAGACTGTCAATAGTTCACGTGACCCCCATCGGCAGTAGTGTCTGAGTTGATCCATTCTTTAGCTGCAGCGGAGTTTTGGGAGGATGTTCATGTCGTTGGACACGCACACTGAGCAGATCCCAGACATTTTCAATGGGACCACTGGGACCACCTCTGCAAAGTCCAACGACGATGTGAGTGCACCATTCGACCCGAGCTCTAAGCACTGATCCAACATATGGCCGATCTGGTGGAATATCGTCAGCGCGGAGGTGATTACGGATGGTTCTAGCCGACACTGGCCTGAACTTGTCACGGAGATGTGCGGGGCGGTTGGTCTTGTGTAGCGGTCGTTACACGGGGGCGACCAGTACGAGGGCGGTCGTTAGAGGAACAACGACTAATGGTAGAGCAGTGACTCCAAACACCCTGGAGACACAAGACAACACCGTCCAGCTTGGAGCAGCCAATAGCTCCATCCCTCTCTGGTTGAGACAATCGTGGCATCGTGAAGAAGTGTGTTTTGGCTTCATTCTGGTGCCTTTTATAGAGAAGACTTGAGCACAGTTAACCAGCGGTAAAAGTCAACTCTGAGTTTCAAACATGAGTTTGTGTGAATAACGACCTGTAATGCACTCTTTATTGTTCTCACAATCAGTCAAGCCAAACCAAGAATGTTCACTGTCTTCAGCTTAATATGGACTCAAATCATGATGCTAACACATTTTTACAAATGGACTTGTGTTCTAAGAAATGTTCGAAAATTAAAATGTTGCGGGTTTTTTTTCCTTGAGTGCACTAATCAAACATTAAGTTACAATCTTACACTGTAGCGTCTGGGTGTTTTCACCGTGCACTAACTTGAAAAATATAACAAATAGCAAGAGAACAGAAGAGCCGAGGCGTTGTTTGTCACATTCAGGTTTGGAGAAACAGGAAGTGTCACTGCTAAAACCAACCTGACGCAACACCCCTCGCACAAAGGTTCCACGTTACTTTTATCATGAAGACCTCTTACTAAAAATCAGAAAAGTGCTTTTTACTGACAAATGAATGTGTCTTAGTATAGATAGCATTACTATTACACAAAATAAAATGTATATAATAACCTAAACTCAACGTGGGCGCATTTTAGGCGCACCACACATGCACGAAGCAGGAAAACGTGAACAACCATGACAAAAAACTGTCGCCATGTCAAATCCTCCAGATCAGAAATGTAGATAGTGTTTGGCTGATCAGCACCTGGACTTGTCTCGGCCCACTTCAATATCACACAGAATAAAGATAATTATAACCGTCTGTATGGATATGAAATGAAAAACCTCTTCTCCTGCCTGATCGCGTCACACGCATCACTGCAATCACACGAGATCTATAGAAACCCTGTATGAGGAGGCTGAAGTGCAGATGACAGGCAGCGTACACATCAACAACAACAACAACAACAACAACAAAGCAGCTTGTGTTCCTCCTATAGAGCGCTTTCATCTGGGAGAAACCGTCAGCGGACAGAGCGGGCCGCAGGTGGCATGTCCATCCAGACAAGAAGACAGAACACATATGTTATTATAGACACACATCTCTGTACGTGGATGGCTTGAAATAGATGTTTGTGATGTACAGTTTGTATGAGCTGTATGTGTCGTCAGTCTACATGTGGAATTTTTACTGTAGCTTTTTTTTTTTATATTATTATTGAGCCAAAGTTCATCCCAGAATATAAGTAAACATTTATAATGACCAAAAATGAAGATTAAAAATATCTAAAAATAATTTCAGATTCAGATGACTTTATTTATCCAGCGAGGACATACAACACATAATATAACAGGGGCCTTGGGCCGCATGTGACTCTCGGCCAATCAAAGTGCAGCTCTTTGGCTCAATAACATTTGCTCCTCCACACTCTGTCTCTCTTTCTCTCTCCTTCAGAAGCACGTAACTGTCAGGGCAGTGTCACAGCAGAGCTATAACAGACAGATTGTTTGTTTGAGAAGCATTTCAAACTCCAGTGATATTCTGTGAAACTGGAGCTTCATTTTGGTCCTCATTTGTTTAAATCCGCCTGATATCCACAGAGAAAACATCCAAAATGTACCAAAAAGGTTCATTTGGTCTTCTTTTCTAGATTACGTTTCTAATTCTTGTCAGACCAGTGGTTGTCTATTTGTCATACCTTTACATGTTTCAACTGCTTTACCGCAGTCATCTTCAGAACCATCACTTGATGCAAAGTTTTCTCTGCTCTGATCACACAGGACAGTCCTGAGTCTGACTGATGCTCCTAAGCCCAGTTTTACACGAGTGTCTGGCTGCAGACCTCCATGAGAGTTTCCTCCACCGTGAGGATCAGAAGTAAAGCAAAACAAACCTAATTTTGAGAAGCTTGAAACTGCAGCCAGACTTTTTCCCTTTTGCTGGATCAAGCATAGTTTTTAAGACAACCAATAACTTTCACAAGACATGAATGATAACTAATGAAGACAAAAAGGTTTTATTTACATAACATTTGTATTAACAGACCTTGAGGCGGTCTAATTGTCGAGCTAATTGTCGGACGGAGGGATGGTGATAAGTTTAGTAGAACGGGTAGTTTAGGAAAAAGGTTTGGATAAAGGTTAAGATTAAAAATATGAACGTTTAGGCCAATTTGGCGACAGTAAACTACTCATTACCATGGTAACCAGTTCACTTGACCTGTAGCACTCTCTCATTGTAGACTTGAGGGGTGCGGGAATCGAACATGAGATCTTTGAATTGATCCACTCAACCACCAATCCAACTGACTCATCTGACCTCCGGCGTCTTGTACCGTGTTTGTTACAGTTATATACAGTTATGGTTTGTTAAGGCACAGCGACAAAATCAACTGTTCTTTAATTTCTTCAAGGTTATTGGCAGGCCGTTAATAATGTTTTAAGCGCAATATAGCGCCACTTAATGTACCATGGTATTGTAAACATAATATGAGTGAACATCCAGGCTTTAGGGTCCTTTGGATGGAGGCAGCCAGATGCCTCTCTAGTTTTACAGGGGCAGAGCTAAGGGGGCACCTGAGGCTGGGGCCTAAATCTGGCCTCTGTGGAGGGGGGCTTTTGGATTTACTGACTTATGTCTTTTTTAATATAGTAGAATTACATCACATCTATATAAAAGTCACCAAAATGCAGGAAATGGCACAAAAATTTAAAATTCCCCCACACCCCCTGAATTACATCAAAACCATGTTTTATAGAAAAAATATGTTTAATGGAGGGTTTACGTCTATGTAATTCAATAAAAAAGTACTCTGCTTCCTGGTGGTGGCAGTAAGTTGACTCATGGCTCTTCAAGGTTGAAGCTGAAAATCTGTCTCTTTGCTTTGACCAGTTCACCACTGTTGTAACAGAGCAATTCTGACAAAGAGCTTTGAGGTTGTTACGGCAATCAATACAGTGAAAAAAAAAAACAAGCTACTTTAGTCCTTAAAAGCTTAAATAGAAGAGGTGCTTTTCTACTGTCATTGTTTGGCGACAGATGCAGTTTTACATCAAATTTAGGCTGTTGTCAATATTTTACGAATCAACATTTCAACTTTCATTGTGGATCATAGTTTCAGCTGCAGAGACTTTACTCAAAAGTCTAAAATGAGCTCCTTGGTTTTAGCAGCATTTAAGTCCAAGAAGTTTCAGTCCAAAAAGAAATGAAGTCAGTAAGTGCTCCAGGTGTGCTCTGGTTTGAGGATTGAACATTTTTGAAATTAGCTTTAGATAGTTCCAAGCAAACATATTTTTTGCCTCTAAAATCATGATTATGTGACTTGATAATATTAAATATATGAGACAAATTCCTCTTCAAGTTCTGCTCCATTTAAAAAGTTTAAAATAGAAATAAACAGTTGGAACGGAGATATATGTGAATAAAGAGAATAATGTGAGAGGAGGTAATGAAAACCAGAGCCGCGGGAGACAAAAGCTGAATCTTCACAAAGAAAGACGATGTTGTCTGAGGAGCTGTGGGACTTTCCTCCGAGAGAAAGAGAAACGCAGCGAGAGGCGCTTTGGGAAATGTGAGGAGGAGACTTCAAACTGATCAGGCTTCATTACAACACCGCCAAATAAAGAATGTGCACTTGTATCTCTCTTTAGTACAATGCATGAAAAGGTTTTTGGAAATAAAACACATTAAACCTGTAAACAGAGGTGTGCAATATATCAAGTTTTACACAATATCATAATTGTTGTCTTGAAGATATACAAACACAGAATATTGAGTAAATCGTTTACCAGGGCGAGCTCGAGATTTACTTTTTAAGTTGTCAAGGCTCAGAGATTTAGCAGGAGAGCAGGGTCGACAAACAGGTGCCACTTTTAAAAGGTTCATCCGTCTGAGTCCCACTATAGACGTGATCACATGACGTGGTATTGTTTCTGTCCTACATTCATTTGCCACATTGTTTACAGTCACTCGTTTAAATAACGTCATTCAAAAGAATGCAAAATATTACACAAACTTGAATATTTTTTCTGGTGTAAAAAAGATCTGAACAAAAAATATTTTCTTTATTGAAGTCAATAAAGCTGAAGAAAATCTTCATTCTGCTGCTTTTGCTGATGTTTTACGGCTTCATTTCCTCAGCAGCAAGTTTATTAATAATGCATTTATCATAATGTATTCATTAAAACACACCTCTAATGTGTTTAATTTTAGTTTAAGGTTAATATTAAATAAGAGTTGTTTGGTGAGCAGGTGAATCCTGTGTAACCTGTCCAGCCAGATGGTTTATCTTGTGATATTTGTGAATTCACAAACACGAGATAAACCATCTTACCTTCCAGCCGCCTGATTGGTTTGAGAGTCCAAACAGCGGTGTTTCGGAGGTGTTGAGACGGCTGTTCGCGCCCCGGCGCCACCGCCGAGTCTCATTCAAGCTAAACAAATATGGCGGCTCTCGTGGATGTACGTGTTTCTGCTGCTTTTGTTTTAGTAGAAATATGGAGTAATTTCTTTTTGAAAGAACACTACTGGTTCTGTCCCACGCAGATTTGGATACATCATTAAATACACCATTACGAGTTGTTGCTGTGATTGGCTAAACTCAAATAAAGTAGGCCTCACACCCAACCAGCTCGAAATATTTCACTAAACGCCCCTCCTTTTCCCGAACCTTTGAGGGAGTCAAGTCCCAGATATAGTGGAGAACTCAATCAAGTTCAACACAGATTCATCTGCGTAAGCCAGGTTAAATCCTGCGTTTACTTGTGGTTTAATGCTCTGTCGCTCTCTGGTGTTTTCAAAATAAGACCGGTTGCAGACACAATATGGACAGTTGTTTTGTTTGAAAAGTTTAGCTGTTGTTAGAGGTACGTTGACACCCCAACGCTGTTACATGAGTGTGATTCTTCACGGCTTTGAACAGAAATCACGTCACATTTTGAGCTCACAGACATTGACTTCAGACTTCAGACACAGACTTCTCTCTTCAGCCTGCGAGAGACGCTCACCAGGGCGGCAGAGCAGAGTTGCCTCGCTGAAAGCACCGCGCGCACCGCTCCATGTCAAACCTCCGCTCGGTCTCAGCGCGCACACAAATCAAGAGAAAGTTCTCAAAGTTGTGCCCCTGCCACAGGCAGAGAGGCTGAATGAACGTGGACAGTGTCACTAGCAGCTGTCAATCATTTATTTATTTATTTATTTAACCATTGCACTGCATGCCAAGCAAAACTCCTCATAGTGTGTCGACCAATGCAGTAGAATTGTGTGCTGAAATGAAGTGTATTTTGAACTGTGTTAAACGATTCTTAAACTCTAGGAAACTGTGTCAGTCGGGAGTAAATTGTCTTTGCATTTTGGCGCTTTTTGATGACACAAAAAGATTCTGTTTCACCTCCTGTAAAATTTCTGTAAAACTATAATAAATATTTACCACAAAGTCTTCACACCAAACTAAGTCAAAATTGTAAAAATGTCATACGTCCTTTAAGTACAGTGTTTCTCCATGTTTTTCCCTCTCTAATTCCAAAAGCAGTGACACTTGTTTCCATTCTCTCTAAACAGTTCGAGGCAGTCTTTTCTCATTACATCCACACACACACACACTTTACACACACACACACTTCACACACTACTATCTTTGGCCCACAGGTTCCACGCTGCTGGCTCGTCGCTCGACTCACCGATCAGAGAGAGCTGCTTGGAGGAGCGCGGCGGCTGCAGGTCCAGTCCGTTCTTCAGCCACGTGAGTTTGGGATCGGGAATGCCCTCAGCGTGGCAGTGCAGGCTGGCCGACACTCCGGGCTCCTGCGCTTGTGTCTCCGGATAGACCAGGATCACCGGAGGAACTGCACAAACACACACACAAAGCAGTAATGAGAGAGAGTTTTCAGCAGCGGGCAGGGAATGTGTATCACCCGGCAGGACGTTAGCGTGAAACAAGACGACTCTCGACTGCTGCGAGCCAAGTTATTACACCAGCGTTCGAATGTATTCAAGGGAAAAAATAAAAGAAACAAACACGGAGCTTGCTGTGAGCGAAGGCACAAGAGAGAAGTCCAAACAGAAAAATAAGGTCATATTTTTCATCCTTGTTATAACTGTCTTCTCTCATCATCAGTTTACTCAAGTTTTATGAAGAATGATTCCTAGTGATCTTGTGTTGTCCTGCAGCTTAGAAAAGAACTGTCCTCACCTACCACCTATCTCCGCCCACTTGTCTGTATTTATTATTATTAAAAAAAAAATCTAGATTCATAGTAAAGCTTTTGTGGTTTTAATTAGTCACAAACAAATAGAAAAATGCAAATTTTAAATCTGCTGCTTGTTACATTGAAATCTTACAATGAAGAGGCGAGGCTTATGACTATAAAGAGCGGGGCTTATCAGTATACAGACTTATGACTTCTGCACTTTAACTGGACTCTTTCCATAAACTCTTTGCATGTTGGTGAACTTTGCGTTGAATTCTGGTGGGTGGAGTGTTTCAGTGTCAAGTAGCACATTTTTGGAAGGATTTTTAAAGACAAAAGCAGACTATAAAGCATGCTACTGCAGGTGTTGTGGCAAAAAATGCATCCCTCTTCATGGGAACACAAACACTCTGGCAAACTGGAAACATTTCTCACTCAGTTGTCGGGCCAGTTCGGGATGATTGACAGCCGCGCCCGAACACAGAGCAAAACTACCGTGTTACAGAAAACGAGTTTTTGAAGTGGCCAACTGTACGGCGCAAAAGGGATAAGTGCGTTTGATGAGTGTCGCGGAGTGAGGAGAGGGAGAGCGACAGAAGGCTTGTGTTTATGTGACACACACGGAGCAGGTAAAAGAAGAAAGAGAGAGACGCTAGGCTCGTCTTTCATACACACGGCCCAAAGTGAGGAAGAGAGCGAGAAAGCGCACACTTTATGTTATGTGCGCGATGAGAAAAGAAGGAACAAGAGAGAGATGTGCGGTAGGGAGGAAGCACTTCTGGTTCCAAAGACACACTGTAGAGATGTAAACACATGAGACACATCATAATGTGCTTTTTCTGTCATTAAAATGCCACAGTTCAGTGAGTGGCGGGGCGGCCTCGCTACGGGCTGAGACACACAGAGAATGAGTCAAGTTTTGATCGGCTTCGGCCACTATGTGCACGGGTCAGACTGGATTTTTTTGGGCCCGATCTAAACTCTACTGTAGACCAAGCTCCAGAACTTCACCGCAGAGTTTTTTAAGACATTTTTAAATTGGATTATATGCATAAAAATAATTCCAAAGTATATTGATTTTTCACAATATTCTACATAATTCTATGTTATAAAGGTTTGTTTTTAACAAATGATTCTACTGCCCTTTAACAAATGTATTTGATGGATAAATTTGACCTGCTGTGGAGGAGAAAAGTGTTTTTACACAGATCAAAACTGATCACTGGGTCTGTAATGGAGCTATTCTAAGTCAGTTTATTTTTAATAATGTTGTATTGTAATTTTGATGCGTTTTCCTGCCTTGTAAAGCACTTTGAATTGCTTTGTGTATGAATTGTGCTATACAAATAAATTTGCCTTGCCTTTTGACTCGCCCTGGTCTGTCCCACGTCTGTCTCTCTCTGCCCGATGGGCCAAAGCAGTCACTGAATGAAGCCATGTGATTGGCTGATTGATGACCCTTCACAACTTTACTTTACGCAGGAGAAGAATCTCACAAACAGCGCTCTGAATCGCCCTATTACAAGCACACACGCTCACAAAGTCTACAAACACGCCCTCTGAATACAGGTAGTATAAATTTGCAGACCCAGAGGCTGCACCGCACCGACGTCAACCGTGTGTTTCTGTCTCTGGCGCTGTGCCAAAAGTGAGAAAGACGAGTCACAGCGGCACGCGAACATACAACCTTATTCTTTAAATACACTCTAGAGACCCAATGACAACACCGCACCGACACAAACCGTGAATTTCTGGCTCTTGCGCTGTGCCAAAAATGAGAAAGACGATGTGCGCGCTTCAGTCTGCGCATCTGCATCTACATCTACAGAATCACATCTACATTCTCCAGTCTTTCTGCGAGTGTTTGGCACGAGGGCTGTGCGGTCCGGACGGGGCGACGCTTTGGTCTGGTTCTGGACCAGAGTCTGCCTTTCAGTGACCTGGGCTCTAAAAGCAATATATTCCTTCCTTCACTGTTGGAAAGTGTCAGAGTCATCAAAAATCAGAACAACTGGACATTTTTTGGTGAAACTGAGACATTCATTCATTCATTCATTCATTTTCTACCGCTTAATCCCGTTAGGGGTCGCGGGTGACTGGAGCCTATCCCAGTAACTTTGGGCCTTAGGCGGGGAACACCCTGGACAGTGGCCAACTTGCCGCAGGGTTAGACAGACAAACATTCACTCTCTCATTCACTCACAAAGGGAAATTTACAGTGATGCCCAATTAACCTAAACATGCATGTTTTTGGAGGTGGGAGGAAACCGGAGAAACCCACGGTGACACGGGGAGAACATGCAAACTCCACCCAGAGAGATCATGAGATGTTGATATGGTCCGACCCGGGAGTCGAACCCACGACCTCCTCATTGGGAAGCCAGAGCTCTAACCACTTGGCTACCGTGACCCCACACTCTTTTAAGGAAGCAAAAATTAGGTATAGCATCTTTAACATAACCTGTTCTTGATTTATTTTTTAATGATCATTTATGTATCTTCTGAAATAAACTAAAACTGTCAAAGTCCCGTCTTGCGTTTTCCCACAGCTCTTATCTCACCTGACTCCCGGCCGCTTTACCAAACACAACACAAATAATGGCTCCTTTTGTTCCAGCTAATTGAAAAGGAATAATTGGATTATTTTTTCACTTCCAGCCGCAGACGGAGCTTTTACAGCAGTGTGTGTGTCTTGAGCGATATTTTACACGCAGGAGGTCGTTTTAATTTGCACTTTTCTTTTTTTTTGTTGTTCAGCGTGAAAACAGGGCCGATGTTTCAGGGGGAAAAGAGTGATTAATAAACAGAGATGTGGCCGGTATTAAACTGCACGAGTGGAGCAAGTTCTGCAGAAATGTGCTAAATTAGTCAAACCTGTGCAAATGGAAATGCCCAGCGATGTTTCTGATTAAGAAAGCAATCGCCCACTGTGGGAAATATAATGAAATACATTACAATATATATAATGTAAAGACTCATTCACCTCTGACTGTTACTGTATAAAACCTTCAATCTTGTGAGAAAAAAAGGTCCATGTACGAATCAAATCTATAAATAGTAGAAATACAATTAACGTTAAACAAGCAGACAAACAAACAAAAAAAATTAATTAATCACAAGATCAAGTCAAGTCAAATATAGTACATGTATTTAGAATTTAATTTTTTAAGAGCTTCACAAACTTTTTTCAGGAACAAAACGTGTCCAACACAAGGCCTGGGTGCCGAGTGTGGCCTCCATATCCTTTTATGTGGCCCTCAAAGTTTTACAAGGTTAGTTTTAATCTTATTTTACCACTAATACTGTGTCTTAACCTAATGCATTGCTTTGTCTGAATAAACTGTGTGTGACAGGTGAGAATACATTGAACATGATTATGATTAAGATTTGACTAAACATTTAGATTGTTTTTACCCAGTTTGGTTGTTTGGTGAAGTTTATAATTGTTTTTTGTCCAGTAAATAAGACACATGTGGAGGAGAATCCACAACTGTTACCTAGCTTAAATGATTTCCTGTAATTTTCTACTTTTGTAAATTTCTTCATAAATTGCACCTTAAACTGCTGTAAAATGATGATAATAGTTGTCTATCTGTCACATGGCTTAAGGCCAGTTCATACTTCAGAAGAAGTAAGAAGTTTATTCTCACACCTTGAGCTGTAAAAAGAACAACAGTTCATTCTTCATCAGAAGTTCTGCTGCTGAAGCTCCGCCCACATGAACTCAAACAGTTGTTGCTATGGAGATTATCACTACAGTGACAGCACTTTTTCGATAACTGTACATGTAATGGACAAAACAGTAATTTATGTATCTTAATTTAACAAAAATAAATAATCTTACAAGTAGCCACGCCCATTTTGAAAAATGACCAATCACAGTGCAGTGTCTGACCTCCCTGCAAGAACAAAGTTCTGCTCAGGAGAAGGAGCAAGAACAAGCTGTGAGAACAAAAATCATGTAATTTTGTTCATCCAGCTCCAGCGTAAGAACTTATGAAGTAGGACTTGGCCTTAAAACCTTTCTTAAATTCGGTCTACATCATTTTGTTCTCACAGCTTGTTCTTGCACCTTCTCCTGGGCAGAACTTTGCTGTAAGGTAAATGTAAAATTATTAATTTTTTTGTCAAATTAAGATCAATAATTACTCTAGTCATTTTGATTGACATGTAACAGTTATCAATACTTTGCTGCCACTGTTCTATTGATAATCTCCATAGCAACAACAGTTTGAGTTCATGTGTTCTGAAACAGTCTGAGCCTGAAGAAACTGTGTTCTCGTTCTTACAGCTCAAGGTGCAAGAACAAAGTTCTCAGTTCTTATAAAGATTAAACTGGCCTTTATACAGATGTGTGGCCTTTATACACATCTGTATAAAGGCCAAGTCAGCAGCATGTGTAACTTAAATAAATATACACAATCAAATACAGAGACTAGTATTTGTAGTTTATGAAAGAGTAGTGAGGTTTTATGACAACCTAGGAGAAAATGGGTTGAACACTCCTGTTAAGCAATCAAACTAAATCAAAGAGAAAATTGAGATTAACCAAACCACCCAGCACTAATTTAGTTGTACTCTACAGTAAATGAGTGGAATAAAAAGAGCCGTGCAGTGAAAGCGCGGCTGTGACTGACCGTTGACCTGCAGCACGTGCGTCTGGACCAGCTGCTCGTAACCATAGGCGTGGCAGCTATAGTTCCCCATGTGGATGGTGGTGACTTTAGTGATGTACAGAGAACCGTCGTCTCCAAAGTCCTGAGGAGAAACACAGAGGACACAAAGTTTAGAAAACACCCTTTAAGACCAAAGCAAAAAGCTAAACATCTAATTGTTCTTGTTGATTATAAGTGAGTTTTAGGTACAAGCGCCGGGGGGGAGTTCTTGCACAAGCTGGCACCGCGACAGGCCCCAGGATGAGTGATGTCCCGACCCGCTCCTCCATGAATCACGCCTCCCGCAGCGCCGAGGAGGAGCGCGCGCGGGAATTCGACGCTGCCTGGGCTGAAAAATGGCGAAGGGTTAAAAATACCAGGGCCATTAGCTTGATAAATGCGGCGGCGTGTTGTGGCGACGACCACCGGGGGGTTGTAGCCGCGGATTACAGCCTCACCGCGCGGCAGATGTGGAGGATGCGGCGCTGTCAGGACGATGGAAGCTCAAAAAGACCTCTGGGGGTTCTCAGGGATCGAGTGATGTAATGCGTAGTGACAGAGGAGAAAGAGAGAGAGAGAGAGAGAGAGAGAGAGGGACGAGTGTCGACAGGAGGATTGGAAGTTTGAGATTTAAATTTAAAGTAGGTGGTTCTTAAACGGCGGGACACGAGGCGAAAAAAGGACGAGGTTTAGATCTAGTTTGTTTTATACCTTCTTTATTCTCGTTTTTTGGCTCAGTTTGACAGAGATGTGGACTAGCAAGACTTGGATTTGAGTGAGACTTGAGTCAATTAACTTGGGGCGATAGGGGGTCAAGAGTATAAACAGGAGGAGCAAAGAATTCTATATAATCGTCATCGTTAAGGATTTATAGATACTGTACATTCGATATATTGTTCATCGATCCAGTCTGGTTCTTTTACTCACAAAAAACAATAGTCTACAATATGGTATCATGGACATACCTTCAACTTTTACATAAAAACAGCATATCTACTAGCCAACTTTGTAATTTTATTTTTCTAATAATATTTTTATGATTATGATGATGATGATTATTATTATATTTAGCCTATTCCTACTAGTAAGCTATTGGACAGTGTTAGTATTTTTAAAATACTTTTTACAGTGTTAGTTTTACAGTGTACACGGCTGCTTCACAGGCATAATAAAAGTTTGATGCTGTTCTGTGATTAGAGCAGCCACAGTTTGTATGTGTGATTTCTAAATTACGTCCCAAATTAGGCGGACACTGGCCGTGTGTCGCCGGTCCTCGCTGACGGCTTATTTGTGTCCCGTTCACGCGTCCTGTCGGCTCTTCTCTGACCTGCCGTGTCGTTTTGCGGGGCTGTTCTTTCTGCTTGTGTGTGTGGCGGCGCGCTTACGCTGAACCTGAGCACAGCACCAGGAAAACACAAGTGGAGATAGAAAGACATGTACTGATACCAAGCAGCACTTGATCAGAGCAGAGCCGACCTCGCATGCACAAGACAGATTTTATGAAACGCCTCAGTCGGTCAGGAGCCGGACCAGTGCTGGAGCGCGAGGCGCTGCACCGGGGCTGTCATAAAAACGAGTCTTGGTAGTTGACTGAGAAGATACGTTTGCTTGATTGGGCAAGTGGGGGTCAGAGCCTTTGATTGGGGGGCCGCGACCCCCCAAGACCCCCTCTGGCGCCATCGTTGCACTCTGGGCGTTGTTTTGTGGTCTCTCACGTGAAAACTAAACGATACAGAGACAGTTTTGTACCTGCAGCCATTAGATCTCTGAACAAAATGGGGTTTAGAGGATCTCACCTTTGAGCAGAACATTCTTTGTGCGACCGTTGGACGGCTGTAGACTTAGAGATGTAATGTTTTACTTGTGTTGTTTTGTCTTGATTTTAATGTTTTTGGACAGATGAGCCCCCCTCTGCAAACACATTTACCTTTGGGTACTAATAAAGAAACCCTGAACCTTAAACGGCTGTATTATTAGTGTTTGGTGATTAACATGGTAACAATGGGAGGAGAGGCTTGAGAACATCAGCTCTCCTCTGACATTAATCAACAACAAACAAACTGCTGTAGGCTGGACATGTTAGTGTACTAATACCTGCCTCCTCCTGCTCCTCTCTCTACTCTCCCTCGTTTGCTTTGCGAGTGTAGATCGCTCTTGTAAATTGTGGTTGTAGAATGTAGTTCGAGTTGTATCTTGCGGTTAAACTTCATAAGCAGACATGACTTGGGGATCGACTCCACTAGTTTGCACTGGAAGTAAATGGACCTGAAGTTGTTTATATACATTTTGTGCTTTACAGAAAACTAAATGTAAATTACCGATCTACAAATATGATAGATTAAAAAAACAAAACGCATTAGGTCTCCTTGAAAAAACTTGAACTAGACTTGGACTGCCAAGTCTGATTGGCACTGCCCAGTTTGACAGCTTTGTTTATGTTATAAACTAATCAAATAATGATTTCAAATTCCTTGAAAACAATGACCAAGGCTAATTGCATTATTCTTTACTATAAATTTTTAAATGTATTTTGTAATTTGTTATTTCTATGTCCATCGTTTTAAAACTAACTTCATATCTATTTTATCTTGTACAGCACTTTGGGCAGTGTTGACTGTTTTGTAAATGGGCTTTATAAAGAAACTTAACATTGACTGTAAAATGAAACAAGATAATAACATTTTGAAACAAGGGAAAAAAAATCTACATCCATTAAGTAAATAGATTTAACCAAGTGAGAACTTTTTAACTCGCCTAGAAAGACTTTTTTGCAGTGTAATTACCAAACATAATCTTTTCTCATCTCCACAAAACAATTAGAAGCCCAGACAGTAACAGTGAGTCTGGGCTGGTGATTAAAAGTGATTGACTCCCTCGGGTTCTCAACATGGCGGTCCTGCTTTCACATTTTCACGTTCTCTAAAAGGCGCTAATTGACTGACTGTTTTAATCGGCCGCAGACGCTTTCCCACCGCGAGCTGCAATCAGTCACGTCCATCACAGGATCATTTCATTTCAAACGTTTGATTCAGTAAATGATTTGGTGAAAAACTGTCAGTATTTGATTTGATTCAGTTCATGTAACCACGCACTGCAAAAACTGTTTTCTAAAGCTGCTAAACAGTCAGAAATGTGCTATGTGATAATAAGTTCATTCGTATTTGGTCAAAACCACTCACAAAAAAAGATGACTATTTTGAACTCTATCTTTCTAACAAAGACTAAAAAATGTACTTTTTACAGTGCAGCAGTAAAACCACCAGCCCTCTCAGCCTCTCCAACTATTTACATCAAGTTTATTAAAGCAAAACACTGTAATGAAAAACGTAATATAGGGTCATTGTTTAGGTTTCATGACAAGTTTTCAAACAGACACAGGACATTATTTAAAGGTATCAAAAAGTAACATATCGATGCGCTCCACGTGCACCGATTCATTATTTTGCTTGTTTTTTATTTACCTTTTTACTTTATTTACCTTTATTTAATCAGGAAGTCCCATTGAGATTCATAATCTCTTTTGCAAGAGAGACCTGGGCAAGATGGCAGCCAACACCATGAATAAAATAGTATTTTCCTAATCGATGTAATCAACTACACCAACTAATCGTTGCAGCTCTATTCTAACAAAACAATTCAATGGCCATGTTTCTATGATGTTTCTTAATTCCGAATTAACTTTTTCTTTCAAGTTTACATAATAATTCTGATGAAGGTTTACATGGAAAACATGCTAACTTGCCTTTATTTAATTCTGCTCAACGTCAGAGGGTTTGGAAGAGTTCTGATTGGACACCGAGTGAGCGTACGTCATTACATAATTACATCTACCGTAAAAACACACATCAGCTGGATACCGGCTTTTTTATCACATGGGATGTTGTAACGTCATGGGCGCAAACATGATACTAACTTAGATTACTAACTAACTAACTAAGATTGTCTTAAGCAGCAGAAGAAAGATCACATCATCAGCTCCACGTAATGTTCGTGAGCTGAGAAGCTTAGTCCAGTTTCCACATGTGTCGGATCAGCGCAGCCTCCTTGTCTGCGTACATTCATTGTTCAAAAGTTCTCGCTGTCTTTCAGCATCATGCTAAAAGGCAACAAGTCCAAGTAGAATTATTTTTAAGCAGAATAAACGCTTACATGATGAAGGAATAAAGTATTAAAGTATTAAACTCTCTCTCTCCTGTTTTGTGTGTGACTCACGTTGATGTCCTCCAGGTCCAGGAAGTTGAGCACGATGCCGTTCCTTCTCCAGATGATCGGAGGTCTCAGCGTGCCCTGGATCCCACAGGTGAGGACCGCGCTCAGCCCCACCGTCACCGTGGAAACGCTGACTCGCTGTTCCTCCGGCAACGTCAGCTGGACCACCTCTGTAAACAAAAACATAAACAAACAAAGTCAGCTGGACCACCTCTGTAAACAAAACATAAACAACGTCAGCTCAAAAACCAAAAATGAAAATTTGATTGGTTAGTATTTCAGACACATGTGGCCTTAGAGACTCGGACCCTTGGCATAAATATCAGAACGGACGACTCTTTACTCAACAGTTTTAGCGCCAAAGTAAGTACCAATGTTAACAGAGAAAGGATATGGACATCCTGCTTTATGAAGACATCAGAGACCAGTAATAATGAATCTACAGTGAGATGGACAGAGCTCAGAGACAGGTACAGTGGACCAACTTAAGAGCTTCATTCACAGTGAGTATAATTAAACAAAAAGTGAGCATATTATTCTGCGAGAGCTGAATCTGGTCACATTTATAATAATAAAAATAAAAATAATTGTATTTATAGAGATTTTTTTTCATGCAAAACTGCAATTCAAAGTGCTTGAACAACATTAAGCGCAGCAAACACTTTACATACAAAAAGTAGAACATCTTAATTATCATGCAGTTAAAAGCCAGTTTAAAAAGATATGTTTTTAGGTTAGTTTTAAAAGTACTCAATGTACAGGAGCTTCTAATGTACAGAGGGAGACAGTTCCATAGCTTTGGTGCATAATTGATGAACGCTGCATCAAACATTTTCAAATCAAATCAAATCAAACTTTATTATAAAGCGCTTTTCATACATGCATGTAACACAAAGTGCTTTACATTTAATTAAAAACAATCCCACATGCCCCCCACCCTTCACCCGTCCCCGCCAGACAACCCCCATATTACAAGCACCCCACCCCACACACACACTCACCCCCACACACAAACACATACACCCTTCCGCAAACAATGAAACACAGCTCCTTTCACATACATACATAGGCTGGGTACAGATGGACCAATTGGATTGGATTTTGTTCCCGATTACTTTGGTGACTTTGAGGACCGCATTGTTCTACTGGGCACATAGTTTACAAGAGAACTAGTAATATACTCTGGACCTAGGCCATTTAAAGCTTATAGAATAATAAAAGAACTTTAACCAGGTAACCGGGTAAACCGGGTTTTAATTGCCCCTCGGGATAAATAAAGTGATTTATTATTATTATTATAACCGGGTAACCAGTGAAGTGAAACTAAAACAGGAGTTATATGATCTCTCTTTCTAGAGAGACATGACATTAGACATAACATTGTCTAATGTCATGTTGAGAAAGGCAGAATTTGACAAGTTATCTGTTTGCAATTACTGGGACATGAGACTTGACTTAGACTCGTGAAAAAAATTTTAAACTTGCAGCTAAAAACTTGAGAACATCTCTGTAAATAGGTAGCATGTTTTTTTTTCAACAGTTAAGTTACAAAAGCACATTAAAGTAAAGCTTCTTGGTCTACCTGACACAGCTTGTAATTTACCCGGGTGTGCACAGAGGGCCAGATTCATCAAGCATTTGCTCATGTGCAAAACAAGTTAGGAGGAGCAAACCCTTGGCAGAGAAGACACAGAATTTGAGGTGGTTCAGATCTGTTCAGTTTAGTATGTGTATGTGCATCTTCCAATATTAAAGTTGCGTAAAATGCTCATAAATAACACAGATTTTTTTTTTTTTTTGCACCAGCAAATTAAGCACCTGACTTGATAAATCAGCCCTGAGTGCGAGTTTGGCACGAGTCAGGACCAGCAGAACTTAGAATGTGCTTAAAACCAATGAGCCTGTGTACACTGACTTCTGAGGAGTGTGGATGCATTTGTGAGAGCCACACGAGTCTGTGAAAAGAATCAAAGAGGCCTGATGCAGCTTTCAAGTCAATGCACAGGCTTGTCGCGGGAATCTACGTGAATCTGTGTGCCTTTGGACGAATCTGGATCACAGTTGACCGCATCTGTGCAACAGATACTTCAGAAGAAACCCACACGTGTCCCGACCTGAACCCGCCTCACAGGCGTCTTTAGTTTCCCCAAAGCAGTGATACAGAGTCCCAGGTTATCATGCCTTTCCCGAATCCTACTAGACCAAATCGATGCTTTAAGCGCCAAAGTAACAATTCTGCACCAAGTCATTTTAGACTTTCATTTCATTTCCAAGTTCTCTTTCTGATAAGTGTCAGAGGCTTAGAAAATTCAGGTTTCAGCTCAGTACTAGTGGTTGTATAAAGTAACACATAGAGAGATTTTTTGGATTCTCCAAGATCAAGTTTACAGGTTCTATATTTACTTAACCTGGCCAGCCAGATGGTTTTATCTCGGGATATTTGTGAATTCACAAACAGGAGATAAACCATCTGGCCTTCCAGCCGCCTGATTGGTTTGGGAGTCAGAACCAGTGGTGTTTCCGACGAGTCTCATTCAAGCTAAACAAAGATGGCGGCTCTCGTGGATGTTCGTGTTTCTGCTGCTTTTGATGCGGTTTTAGCAGAAAATATGGAGTAATTTCTTTTTGGATACACCATTACCAGTTTTTTGCTGTGATTGGCTAAGAAAAAAAAGGTCGGCCCCACATCCAATCAGCTCGAAGTATTTCACTAAACGCTCCACCTTTTCTTAAACACTTTCAGTCTCAGATGGATAAGGTGGAAGAACTCAAATCATAGTTCAACACAGATCCATCTGAGTCAGGTTAATATTTACTAGACTGGATTTAAAAAAACTTTGATGCCTAAAGGATTAATTTAACCTAACCTTACCAAAGATTTGATTAGGTTAAGTTAACAGTCAGTATAAACACTGTTACTTATATGACTAATCAAAAGCTTTGAAGCAAAACTATTAACCCATATAAAAAAAAAAGCTAAAGAATGTACTTCAGTAAGATTTGACAATGATGGAACATAATAGTTTTTTGATCAAACACCTTTATCTCCTGAATATAAAGTCTTTCATTTGGCCTGAACAGACAATGGTCCCACACGGCAAAATGGACAAAAGCAAAGAATTTACAATCAGTTCAACAGTTTTTGATATAATGTAATATTTTCTGTGATTCATCTCAAGAAAACACAACAAGATTCTGGCAGAACTGGAGGGCATCTGACACAACAATCTGCAAATTAAAAATGAGTTTTATATGAAACAAACAAAAACATCAGCATTAGATTTAAGGTCATGTGACAATTGAGCAGAAATGGAATATTGTGTTGGAGGAGAGAGGACGCCTGGAGGAGACATACAGTAAGTGTGCGACAGAATGAGCAAAAGGCAGATTAAAGCTCGGCAAAGGCAGGCCGCGATCCGTCACAGGGGAACTGAAAAGAGGAACCACAAAGACAGAATCCGGGGAGGACATTGAATGCGGCGCACGTCTGAGAATCATAAACGGGAGAAGAAAAAGCTGCTGAGAGAGAAGTGAGACGTCAGCAGCAGAACAGACGGACGACCGAGGAACGAAGAGGGAAAGGATCATTTTTTCATTATTTAAAGTAGAGGTCTCTAACGGCTGGCCAGGGGCTAAATGAGGCCTCCGAGATTATTTCAGGTTAATTCACTCATTTGTAAAAACGGGTTAGCATGATTTGAGTCCATTGTAAGCTAAAGACAGGTGAACGGATTTCTTGGTTTGGCTTGACTGATTGTGAGAACCATAAAGAGTACATTACAGGGTTGTTTATGACTTTTACCGCTGGTTAGCTGTGCTCAAGTCTTCTCTATAAAAGGCACCAGAATGAAGCCAAAAACACACGATTGTCTCAACCAGAGAGGGATGGAGCTATGGACGCTGTTGTCTTGTGTCTCCAGGGTGTTTGGAGTCACCGCTCTACCATTAGTCGTCTTGTTCCTCTAACGACCGCCCTCGTACTATGGTGGCCCCCGTGTAACGACCGCTGCACAAGACCAACCGCGACACACATCTCCGTGACAGGTTCAGCCTCCACCAGGTCCACAGCCGAGACCATTGGGACACACCACAGGCCATTGTCGTCTAGAACCATCCGTAATCGCCTCCACGCTGACGATATTCCACCATATGGGCCATATGTTGGATCAGTGCTTATATGTGTAAACGCCGCAAGAGTTGGCCTAAGGATTAGAATTGGATGTAGACCTGATGAAATCCGCCTATTCTGCCCCCGTTCCATTTCTTTTTTCCTTGAGTGTATTTCAAAAGCCAAGTAAAATATGTGGCTGTTTGTCCTGAAAAAGTTTTAGACTTTAGTATTTTGGTCTAAAAAGTCCAGAAAATCGTCTGTGGACAGTCGTGAGCGCACATGAAGAGGGAACAGGGGCGGAGCTCATGGGGGAGGGACAGTGCTGGGGCCCCACTTAAAAACACTGACACCTGGAGAAACTTGAGGAAAGGTGCAATCATGCATTATTCATAAAATGATGCATAGAATTAGACATCAAATTTAGCCTATTTTTGTATGTTACTTTGTGTATATTTTATAAATTAAAATGAAAAAAGACCATTTTAATGCTGCTTTGGCTTGACTTATTAATGTTTGTAGAAAACTCCGGAGGGCCCCCGAAGCTGATTTTTGCTTAGGGCCCCCAAAAGATTAGATCTGGCTCTGGGGAAATCAGTAGTAAAACTGGCTGAAGTGACACGTTGATGTCTTTCTGTGATTGAGTTAAGTCGGCCTACTCAAATACTCGACACACAGTTGTCTGATAAAAGTTTACAGAAAAGCTCTGACTTTGAACCAGAGCAAACACACAAGCCCCATAAACAATATTTTCTTTTACAAGAGACGAAATTTAGATTTTACTTTTAAATCAATAGAAGACCAAAATATCCCGCTCCTCTCGCTCCCCCGACAGACACTCGCACCTCTGATTTCCCAACAGGACCGCACACTTTCTTCAGAAATAATTGGAATTTCTCTGTCTAAATAATTCAATGGAGGAATGAGAGCCGCAGTCTGTTTACTTTCTGCTTCTCCCTCTCCTTCGGTCGTTTCGTTGGTAGTTTCTGACCAGTTTTAGCAGCAGTAACGTTGGAGAAGTTAGTGTGATTTGATAATTATACACAGCAGCATGTAGTCTGGATTGCAAAAAAAAAAAGAAATAAAAATGTGCAAAGAAGTTCTGGAAAAATAATGAGAGCCAAAATAAGTAAATAAAAACAAAAATGTGGTTAAAAAGCTAATTATTTTGCATTCAGACAATATATTTTTGAATAAACGTGGACCAGAGTCAGGACTAAACGTGGATCAGAATCAGGACTAAACGTGGACCAGAGTCAGGACTAAACGTGGACCAGAGTCAGGACTAAACGCGGACCAGAGTCGGGACTAAACGTGGACCAGAGTTGGACTAAACGTGAACCAGAGTCAGGACTAAACGTGAACCAGAGTCAGGACTAAACGTGGACCAGAGTCAGGACTAAACGTGAATCAGAGTCAGGACTAAACGTGGACCAGAGTCAGGACTAAACGTGAACCAGAGTCAGACTAAACGTGGACCAGAGTCAGGACTAAACGTGAACCAGAGTCAGGACTAAACGTGGACCAGAGTCAGGACTAAACGTGGACCAGAGTCAGGACTAAACACGAACCAGAGTCAGGACTAAACGCGGACCAGAGTCAGGACTAAACATGGACCAGAGTCAGGACTAAACATGGACCAGAGTCAGGACTAAACGTGGACCAGAGTCAGGACTAAACGCTGACCAGAGTCAGGACTAAACGTAGACCAGAGTCAGGACTAAACATGGACCAGAGTCAGGACTAAACAACATAAATAGAAACAGACGTATTGGAAAGTTAAGTGTCTTTCCTCTGTTCCTCATGCTGCGGAGGCCATTGATTATTGATTGATTGATTACATTCTCCGTACATTTTCCTGCCACATTCAGACGCTCCGGTGTTAAGTGCGCTGTTACCTTGAGAGACACAAAGCCTCTGAGAGCACAAGGCATTAGGACTATCTGCTCACCATCTACATCCTTTAACAAATGTTCACATCGATTCAGGTCTGCCCGGCTGAAGAGAAGAGAACAACGCTACAGTCAGAGAGATACAGCAGATAAGACGCCACAAATTAACTCTTTCTCTCTCTCTCTCTCTCTCTCTCTCTCACACATCCTTTCTCCTCTCGTACGTTCCACACTCTTCTTTTCCACCCCTTTTACTAACCTGATTTCATCCACTTATTTCTTTATCCTCTCTCTTCTCTCCATTTCTCTCTTTCCTATGTCTCCTTTCTTTCTTGGTTTGTTTGTTTCTTCCTTTCTCTCTCTCCTTTACCTCCCTCTGTCTCTGAGTCTCTCTCCTCTTCCTCTCTCTCTTTCTCTCTCCTATTCTCCTCCCCCTCTCTCCCTCCTTCTCTCTCTTTCTCCTTCTTTCTTTTTTCTCTTTCTCTTTGTCTCTCCTTCTCTCTCTCTCTCTCTTTCTTGCTCTCATTTCTCTCGGTCTCTCTCTATCTTTCTCTCTCTTTTTCTTCCCTCTTTCTCTGCCTCTCTCTCCCTTTCTTTTTCTCTCCTTCTTTCTCTTTTTTCTCCTCCCCTCCCTCTCTTTCTTTCTCCCTCCCTATTTTCCCTCTTTCTGCCTTTCTTCTCTCCCTCTTTGTCTGTCTTCTTCTCCCTCTCTCTTTCTTTTCCCTCCCTTTTTCTCTACCCCCCACCCGCTCTCTCTCTCTCTCTCTCTCTCTCTCTCTCTCTCTCTCTCATTTTCTCTCGGTCTCTCCCTATCTTTCTTTCTCTTTTTTCCTCCCTATTTCTCTGCCTCTCTCCTCTCTCTCTCTCCCTTTCATTTTCTCTCCTTCTTTCTCTTTATCCTCCTCCCCTCCCTCTCTTTCTCCCTCCATATTTTCCCTCTTTCTGTCTTTCTTCTCTCCCTCTTTGTCTGTCTTCTTCTCCCTCTCTCTCTCTCTTTCTTTTCCTTCCCTTTTTCTCTACCCCCCACCCTCTCTCTCTCTCTCTCTCTCTCTCTCTCTCTCTCTCTCTCATTTTCTCTCGGTCTCTCCCTATCTTTCTTTCTCTTTTTTCCTCCCTCTTTCTCTGCCTCTCTCTCCCTTTAATTTTCTCTCCTTCTTTCTCTTTTTTCTCCTCCCTCCCTCTCTTTCTTTCTCCCTCCATATTTTCCCTCTTTCTGTCTTTCTTCTCTCCCTCTTTGTCTGTCTTCTTCTCCCTCTCTCTCTCTCTTTCTTTTCCCTCCCTTTTTCTCTACCCCCCACCCGCTCTCTCTCTCTCTCATTTTCTCTCGGTCTCTCCCTATCTTTCTTTCTCTTTTTTCCTCCCTATTTCTCTGCCTCTCTCCTCTCTCTCTCCCTTTCATTTTCTCTCCTTCTTTCTCTTTATTCTCCTCCCCTCCCTCTCTTTCTTTCTCCCTCCATATTTTCCCTCTTTCTGTCTTTCTTCTCTCCTCTTTGTCTGTCTTCTTCTCCCTCTCTCTCTCTCTTTCTTTTCCCTCCCTTTTCTCTACCCCCCAGCCTCTCTCTCGCTCTCATTTTTCTCAGTCTCTCCCTATCTTTCTCTCTCTTTTTTCCTCCCTCTTTCTCTGCCTCTCTCTCTCTTTCATTTTCTCTCCTTCTTTCTCTTCCCTCCCTCTCTTTCTTTCTCCCTCAATATTTTCCCTCTTTCTGTCTTTCTTTGTCTGTCTTCTCCTCCCTCTCTCTGTCTCTCTCTTTTTTTCCCTCCCTTTTTCTCTCTCTAAACCTGCTCCACACAAATCTAACCAACAAAGCAGCAGCAAAACAGCTAGTTCACAAGTCAAGTAACATATAAATTATACTATATTAACATAAAGTTACTAACGATATTTAAAAGTTTATTACTCCAGAGACATGTTTACCTGGTCTCATGTGCAGATACTATAGGTGCTGCAGACTAGAGTTCAAACATCCACTTGAATGTGATCAGGATTCTGAGTGTGCGCATTTATTCGGTCATACAGTGTCTCTCACACTGTTCCCTCACTTTCGTTGCGCAGTATGCACACATATAAGCAAGCATCTCTATCAGCGCTGTCATTTAGATTTGGGTTTGGTGACTCTGGAGTCTGGATCTCCCCTGTGAGATCTAGACTTTAGATCCAGCCCGACCTGGCCCGAACCAGCGCACGTCGTGTCCAAACCTGACCGGAACTCGACCGGAATCCGATCACTCTCTGTGTTTGAGCCACACTCTGAACTGTAGCATTTTAATGACAGAAAAAGCATATTACTGGTGTGTGTTTACGTGTATACAGAGTGTATCCGGTTCTTCTCTTTTCCTTGTTCCGTGTGTGTAAAAGACATGCCTTCCCCTCTGTCTCTCTTTCTGTTCACTTCGCGGATCTAACACACACCACCCTTTCTGCCCACTTCAAACACTCGCATTTGGTCACTGTGGTGGTTTTGCGCTGTGTTCTGGCGCGGCTGTCAATCATCTGCAGAGCCCACGTGTACAGCGCGGCTCTGCGTCTTAACCCAAACAACTGAGTGAGAAATTAAGGCCTGGCCCAAAAGTCGGGGCAGACTCGGGTCCAGAATCTAAACTAAACTAACTGTACACAAAGCAGAGCGGGAAATTAAGTCAGAAACAAAGTTAGAGAAACGTGAATGTAGAGGTGCTATTCAGATCGGCACAAGAGACGTATGAATTGATAAACTCGTAGACCTCGCAGAACGGAGGCTTTATGTTCTGAACGGATTCTGTTAACTGTGGGAGGAGAGCGCGCCAGTAGGGGCCAGAAGTCTGTTATTAGCAAGTGGAAAAGAAATGGAATGAACGGAGGAAAGAACAGACATGTGCATACGATGTGCATGTGCGCGCATATTGTTTTGCGAACCTGCCAAAAAAAACAAAACAGCCTCCATGCATGTCTCTACCAGATGAATTCTTGTGATATTTTTGATTCTCACAAAATCTTACGAGTCTGCAGAGACCCGACAGACACAGTAAAAAAAAAACAGCGAAGGTCAACTGGACCAATCACAGCACAGGATTGTGATCGGACCAAAACAAACCTAGTGGAGCCAACGGACGTAATTTGGTTGATTTTGGCAGATTGACATACTATTTTGACTTTGAAACAGAAAGGTTCAAAGTCAAAAGACTTTGTCCACACAAAGACAAAACGAGGATAGTTTTAAAAATGATTTACGTAAACATGGAGCCTCCTTAGGATTTATCAGCGTCCACATGAATCAGTAAACCAGCCTGAAGCGGGGTAATGCCTGTAAGTGACCAGAGTGTGGCGCTGTGAAGTTTAACGTAAACAAAAACTTATCCTTATAAACTTCACAAACATTCTGAATGAACAACATGGATCTAAAACCAGAAGAGACACAGAAAGTGGATTTATGCTTCAGAATATTTGGAATATTTCGACAACGTTTCAATACGGATTTAATGGATATTGTAGAGGAGTTATTTTTGTTTTTCTTTATGTCTTCTTTTATGGTGAAAGAGACGCAGATTTTCACAGTGAACGTCACAAAGGTCAGTTCATTCTGCAGACGTGACTCTGGGGCAGGGATGTCATCAGAGAAACTGCGGAGACACTAAACCGGAGTTTTGAAATCTTTTCACCCTAAGACCTGGTTTCAAAAATCTTCGTTTTCAGTGTCCTAAAACTCCTTCTTCGTGTGGACGATTTGTGGTTTAGGACTAAAACGCTTGAGCTTGGACAAGTGTGGACAGGCCCTTAGACTTCTCTGCTACTTCCACATTCGACCAATCAGATTCAAATACTGCCATGACGTTCAGTTTTTTCAGAACAGCTGCAGCGGCGGTCATTCCGGATTAATAATGTGTAGAACTCAATAATATTATAGACATATCATTAGACGCCTGTGCCACCGAGCTGGATTTAAGACTTACTGAGGGTTATCGAAGCTGATCTCCATGGCAACAGGCCGTGAACTCACAACCTGCTCTGGACCCGAAAGATATGAGGCATCGGAGGATCATTATGCTAATTTATCGATCAGATGACTAAGATAAATGTGCTTTGAAAAGTCTGATCAATAAGAGCAGGCCAAAGACTGTGCTGCAACTCATGTCATTTTAATTTTTACAGCTGCATGATGCTGTTCAAATGTAAAAGAAATGAAGAGATATAAGACGTATTCTCTAAACATAATCATAAGCTTTAAACAACTGGAAAGATGTAGAAAAATAACTCAATCAGAGCTGATACGATCGTGTCGGGCGTTTAATTCGAAAAGCAGAGATCTTCACAATAAAGAATACTAATTTCTTGTTTCCTTTTAATGACCAGCAGATTGTGTCAGTGCGGCTTCATGTGGACGCATCAGGGCAGCACATTAGTCTTCAGCTAATCCACTTTATCCAGACTGTCCAGGCATCACGGACTCAATCAGCGGATTCAAAACACCACGGCTTTCAGAGCGGACGGAAAGAAAGTCGTAGTGATTATTCAGAAGTAATTACTCCAAACGAAGATGCGAGAATTGAGCTTGAATTGACCTTTCGCCGAGCCCCGCCCTCCTTAGTTACTGTTGCTACGTCCGTCAAATATGATAGAGTGCCATTGACTTCAATGACAGAAAGAAGTACTCCTGTTCGCGTTAGTGACTTTTTTAAAGCAATTTTTCCGCGATATCCTCTAGATCGAGGCAAAAGGGGTTCACTATGCAGCGGAGGAATTTATTCAAAACATTAAAATACGCAACAGAGGGGACATAACTACTATGGAGGCTAATGCTACTGGTCTCAAGCTAAATCAGAGAAACCCATGATCTTTAACATCACCTCAAATGCAACAAGCACAGCCTTGTCCTGCTCTTGCACTGCCGGGTAAGTTCGTTTTCATAAGTTAAGGTCTATTTTTCTCTATTGCAAGAATATTGTTCATTTACGAGGCTATGTTAGCGAGCTAAAGCTACTAGTGCTGGCTAAAGCTAAAGGGCTCGCTAAACGTAGCAGCTTAGAGTGTAACTTCTGCCGTTATATCCTCGTGGTGGTATAACTTCAGTCTAGTTTGTGTTCTTGCCTCTAGATCTAACAACACAGTAAGCCCATAGCTATAGTTAAACATTAGTTTTACCTTTGAGCAGACATTTGATCCACATATTTCGCTGATAGAGGAGCTGTCCCGAGCCGCCCGCACTGTTTAATCCATTGTAGGCACTGCTCCAGTTGTTTTGGGCTTTAGAAATGGAAAGAACACAACTCCTCCGGTCAATATTTCGGAGTATCTGCGGTCCGGTTTACAAAACCCGTAGGCGCATCGCTTCACCGTCTTGCTTGGAGCTCAAGATTTGACGGACCATATTTACATAGCAACGGTTGCTACAATGTTTGATTGGACAAGAGCCGTTTGGGGGCGGGGCTCGGCGAAAGGTCAATTACGTTTGTGAAATACGTTTGACCGTAATGAGTCAGTCAAAATGCAGAAAATTGGTCAAATCAGTAAACATAGATCTCACTCAAAGCGCGATGATTCCAAACATAATGCGTGGGATGTGGTGTGGGTGAGCTTGAAGTGTCGGTAAATGTTCCAGTTGTTTTAAAAGGGACCGTCAACAAATTATCCTCAATAACTTTTCATTTGCGTCGACTGTTGACCGCAAATGACAACAAGCATTGATAAACATCAGGCATGGCCAATGAAATCTTTTTCATATGCAATAATATTTTTTGTTATAGTTACTTATGTCTTAAATGGACACTTTTTTTTCAGTAGCTTGTAGGTTTTGTGAAATGTTGATCCCAATTCTCTCAAGTCATCACTTGGGAGTTCATGCGATCAGTTTCCCTGGGATCCAGAACCCACACTTCAGCAAACTGCGAAGAGTGGGTCTGGTCACCACGCCCTCCGTCTGCATTTCAGATCAAATCTACATCGTACCGGACAATCAGGTTAGCTTATTAGTGTGACGCAGATGAAACAAAGGTGCTGATTGGTCGTCTGTCATTTAGACCAGTGGTTCCCAACCTTTTTTCCTCAAAGCCCCCCCTGACGGAATGAGAGACTTGTCGAGCCCCCCCCTGTTTAAACCGATGGCCTCTAAATTGTTATTGTATGATGAAAATTTGAATTAAAAACATTGATTTCAGCCAAAACTATTGTGGTGTTTTGGTGCTTAGATTTGTGTTTTTTACTAATAAAGTTTCACTTTAGTTACTTCATAACTACTTGACCCTCTAACTACTTGACCCTCTGACCAGACAAAGCTCTGGGGACGCCCTGGAATCTCAGGTGCCCCCCAGGTTGGGAACCACTGATTTAGGCCAAAATCTAACTTCACTCACCTCACATTAAAATTGTTTTTTTGCTTTGCTCATTGATTCTGCAGAAATCTGCAATGTTTTTCCGTTCCACGTGATATTTTTTTCATGTATTTTTTCGTTGGGAGCAGCCATGTTGGATTTTACACGTGGAAGATGCGTGTCTCTGATTGGCTAATCAATCTGTCAATCGCGGCTACAGGAATCCGAAAGAGGGACACGTTGGCCAGACAATATATTTTTAATATATCGTCTGGATTTTCCAGGCAAGCTATCAGTGACATGTGTTCAAGCTTTTAATTAAGCTCCAAGATTAAGTTTTGGCTTAACACTTGTAACCGTAAGGTAATGAAACTTGCAGTACTAATCACTGCAAATGAACCTAAATGAAAGCTGTGTTGCCATTTTAATATGCAAACATCTTCAGACACTAAGCCGAAAAACAAACAGCCCAAAGCAGACACAGCCTCAGTGGATCTAAAAGCTAAAAATACCTGCTGATGTCGCGAGTTTGTGTGGCTGTGGATGACTGTGAGTCCTTCAGGAAGCGGCCGTTTGGAGAAACAACGGCTGCTGCTCACTTCTAATCGAGCACTTTGATCTAACGGCTAGCAAAAGGCTAACAGTGAGATGTGTCTTTAGGTAAATGATTGTGTCAGGTGTCTGTCTTTGTATTTTGGTGCTTTTTGACAAAATGTGGACAGATTCTGTTTTACAACTCAAAGATTCAAGTAATACAGAGACAGAGTCCAAGACAAGACCGAGTCCAAGACAAGACCGAGTCCAAGACAAGACCGAGTCCAGAACAAGACCGAATCCAAGACAAGACCGAGTCCAAGACAAGACCGAGTCCAGAACAAGACCGAATCCAAGACAAGACCGAGTCCAAGACAAGACCAAGTCCAAGACAAGACCGAGTCCAGACAACAAGACCGAGTCCAAGACAAGACCGAGTCCAAGACAAGACCGAGTCCAAGCACCAAGACCGAGTCCAGAACAAGACCGAGTCCAAGACAAGGACCGAGTCCAGAACAAGACCGAGTCCAAGACAAGACAAACGATCCAAACAAGACCGAGTCAAACAGACGATCCAAAAAGACCGATCCAAGACAAGACCGAGTCCAAACAAGACCGATCCAAACAAGACCGAGTCCAAGACAGACGAGTCAAGACAGAGACGCAGTCCAGAACAAGACCGAGTCCAAGACAAGACCGAGACCAGACAAGACCGAGTCCAAGACAAGACCGAGTCCAGAACAAGACCGAGTCCAAGACAGTCCAGACCGAGTCAGACAAGACAAGTCCAGACAAGACCGAGTCCAAGACAAGACCGAGTCCAGAACAAGACCGAGTCCAAGACAAGACCGAGTGTCCAGAACAAGACCGAATCCAAGACAAGACGAGTCCAAGACAAGACCGAGTCAGAACAAGACCGCAATCCAAGACAAGACCGAGTCCAAGACAAGACAGAGTCCAAGACAAGACGAGTCCACGACAAGACCGAGACCAAGACAAGACCGAGTCCAGGACAAGACCTGGAGACCAAGACAAGACCGAGTCCAAGACAAGACCGAGTCCAGACAAGACCGAGTCCAGACAAGACCGAGTCCAAGACTAGACCGAGTCCAAGACTAGACCGAGTCCAAGACATGACCGAGTCCACAACAAGACCGAGTCCAAGGACTAGGACTGAGTCAAGACAGAGACCGAGTCCAAGACAAGACCAGAGCCCAAAAAGAACCTCGTTCAAGACAAGACCGAGTCCAAGAAAAGACCGAGTTCCAAGACATAGACCTAGTCAAGACAAGACCGACGACCAAGACAAGACCAAGTCCACACCAAGATACCGAGATGCCAAGACAAGACCGAGTCCAAGGACAAGACGCGATCAAGCAAGATGAGACCAGACAAGACCTAGTCCACGACAACACCGGAGACAAGATCATGAGGCCGAGTCCAGAACAAGACCGAGACCCGAAGCCTTATAACCGTGGTCCGTATAATGACCTGAGTCCTCAAGAAAAGCACCGTGTCCAAGAAAGACCGAGTCACGACAAGCACCGAGTCCACGGAACAAGACCGAGACCAAGAGTCGAAGGACCTTGAGTCTAGCACAGCCGAGTCCAGGCAAGACGGAGTTCGAAGACAAGACGAGTCCAAGACAGAACCGAGTCCACGATAAGGCGACCGAGACCAAGACAAGACCGGAGTCCAGAACAGAGACCGAGTCCAAGACAAGCGAGTCCAAGACAAGACCGAGACTATAAGACAAGACCGAGTCTAAGACAATGACCAAGTCTCGAGGACATACGCGAGTCCAAGACAGCCAGCACTCTGATGTCCGGGGAGAGTATTAGATCAGTAGTCTACTAGACAAGACCCAGTCCAAGACAAACCGAGTCCAAGACCCAGACCAAGTTCCTAAGACAAGACCGAGTCCACGACAAGACCGAGTCTACGGCAAGACGGTCATGCACGAAAGACCGAGACCAAGACAAGGACCGAGTCCCAGCACAAGACCGAGTCCAAGACAAGACCGAGTCCAAGACAAGACCGAGTCCAAGACTAGAACTGAGTCCAAGACAGACCGGAGTCCAAGACTAGACTGAGTCCAAGATAACCGAGTCCAAGACTAAACTGAGTCCAAGAAAAGACCCAGTCCAAGATAAGACCGAGTCCAAGACAAGACCGAGTCAAGACAAGACAAGACCAAAAAACTGAGTCCTAGCACCTTCGAGAATTTACGGCAAAGAATTTACCTTTTGCATGAGTTGAGATCTTTTTCAGTCAGCGCAATGATTCTCTTTTTGTTTTACGTATGAGGTAGTGATGCGCGGGTCAGCTTTTTTTGTGACCCGCCCGCCCGACCCGATTTAAAATTCAGTCCGACCCAACCCGGCCCGAAAAAATGTGCTTAAATTTCAGGACCCGACCCAACCGAACCCGCAACATTAAAACTGCATAAAATTTGTTTTTTTTTTTGCGAGCTGCGGCTCCCGCGGGGTACGTTTCTGAATGAGCATACAATACACTTTTATCTGTACAGAGTAGCTCCTCTTCTCGTCACAACACGATCTTTGTGTGAGGAGCTGGGTTGTTTACAGTTAGGCAGCGGAAGAAACATGGACGACTTTCATGGACTTATTTTGGGAGAAAGTTGTTTTCGTAGCGCTCATACGATAAGATTATGTCAGCAGCAGGAGCGGCATCTACGGACTTCAGCGGCTGTTTACTGAGCATGTTTTTGGCCGCGCTCGCAGAACGCAAATGCAGACTGGGATTTTACTCGTGGATTTAGACAATGCGTCGGGATTTTAAGCGGAAAGAACAGAACAGCGACTTTACCGTGGTTTTGCAAGCCTGTGATGTGGATACGAACAACTGGATTAATCTCCGTCAGACAGATACGAATTTTAAGCTTCACCTGGACAGTGACCTCGTCAGACTTCTTCTTCAGACATTCACGGTGAGTAAAAGCTTGTTTACGAGGGTTATTTAAACGTCAACATGCTCTGGAGTCTGGACGTTTCTCCAAGTGAGGATTTGACTCTTTCCGTTTTAGTTTACAATGATGAAGTTCAGGCTGGAGCATTTGTGGTAGTTATGTGTTTATGACTGAGTCAACGTGGCTGCCCCGTCTGCACAGAACGACGTTCTTGTAGTTGATCTCTTGTCCATCTTTCTTTCTGTTTTATAGCCAGTTGTAGCCTAATTAAACTAAGTCAGAACGCATAAGTTGTGTCTTATGTTGAACAGAATTAACGTGCTTGACATAAGGCTTATTGGACTGACGTTCACGTCACTTGAAGCCAAAGCATACGAGCGTTTGAACATGGTTAGACCCGGACCCACCGCACCACGACCACTTCTTTAAATTGTGCTATCCGACCCGCCGAACCCGCGGGTGACCGCGGGTCCCGCGGGTTTATCGGGTCGACCGCTGCATCACTAGTATGAGGCCTTCATCGAGAGCCTTGTGTTTTTCTTTTGTCTGCTGGTTCAATAATCTTTCACTTAATGTTTGATCATATTGCTAAACATTGTTCAAAGATCACAGAGAGATTCAGAAGAGACGTATCTGTGTTCTGCAACCAGCAAATCTTAAGAAAGGCTCGTTCATTAAAGCATCACCAGGGAAAGAGTTGAGTGGATGCTTTTTCGTTTCATTTGTATTTTATTGTCTTGATGCTGCTCAAATGAATTGCCTCTTGAGAGATAATAAAGTTGTCTGAATGGATCTGAGACCGAGACGAGACCAAGACCGGTCTGGAGGACTACAACACTAGAACCGGAGAAGCTCCGAGCTTGCAAACTCCCACTGAACTGCAAGTGTTTCCCACTGGGGCGACTGAGTGGCTTCCGGTCTCACGGAAAGAGTCTGTGACCTGAGGGAGAGAGAGAGAGAGTTGGAGAGAGGGGGGGGGGGTAGACGAGAGGAGAGAGGGAGGGGGAGAGGGGGAGAGAGGCTTTTCGCGCCGCGTGAGGGGGAGGAGAGAGAGAGAGGGGAAGAGAAGAGGGAGAGAGAGAGGGTAGAGAAGGAGAGAGGGAGGAGGGAGAGGAGAGGAGAGAGAAGAGAGAGGTAGAGAAGGAGAGAGGGAGAGAGGGAGGGAGAGAGAGAGGGGAGAGAGAGAGGGGGTAGAGAAGAGGGGAGAGAGGGAGAGAGAGGAGAGAGAGGGGGGAGAGAGAGAGAGGGAGAGAGAGAGAGGGAGAGAGAGGGGAGAGAGAGAGAGGGGGAAGAGAGAGAGGGGGGGAGGAAGAGGAGAGAGAGGGGAGAGAGAGAGAGAGAGAGAGGGGAGGAGAGAGGGGGTAGAGAGGAGAGAGAGGGAGAGAGAGAGGGGGGAGAGAGAGGGGTAAGAGAGAGAGAGGGAGAGATGATGAGAGGAGGAGAAGAGAGAGCGAGGGATGAGAGAGAGAAGGTGAAGAGAGGATAGGAGAAGAGCGAGAAAGAGAAGAGGGGGGATGGATGAGGGAAAGGGAGAAAGAGAGAGAGAGAGGGGAGAGAAGGAGGGAAAGAGAGAAAAGGGACAGAGAGGAGAGAGAGGAGAGAGAGAGGAGACGAGGGAGGAGGGAGAGAGAGAGAAGAGAAGAGAGAGAGAGGAGAGGGAGAGGAGAGGGAGAAAGAGGGGGGAGAGGGGAAAAAGGGAGGGAAGAGAGAGAGGGGGAAAGAGGAGAGGTGGTCGGGAGAAGAGGAGGGAGAGAGAGACAAAAGGTTAGAAAGAAGAGAAAGATAGAGTGAGAAAAAAGGAAGAGGGAGAGAGGCAGAGGAAGAGACAAAGAGAGAATGAGGGAACAAGAGGGGGGCAGAGAAAGAGGGAGAGAGAGATAAAGAGAGGGAGAGAGATAGATTGATGAAGAGAGTGAGAAACCGAGAAGGGGGCAGAGACAGAGAGAGAGAGGGGGGGAGAGAGAGAACAAAAAGAGAGGGAGAAAAGCGGGGAAGAGAAAGAAAGAGAGGGGAACTCGAGAAAGAGAGAGAGAGAAGGGGAGAGAGGGGGAAGAGAGGGGTGAGAAAGAGAAGGAGAGAGAAGGAAGGAGGTGAGAAAGCGACCAAAACAGAGGTATAAAGAGAGAATGAAGAAGCAAGAAGGGGAAGAGAGTGGAAAGAGAGAGAGAGAAAGAAGGGAGAGAGAGGGAGTGAGAAAGAGAGGGGAAAGAGAGAGAGAGTGTAAAGAAGCAAATGTTTCTGATTAAGCCTCATTCTGATTGGCCAAGAGCCTCCCCTGCTTTAGACTAATTTATCCAACACACTGTAAACTGTAGAAGTGGTTCAGGGTCATGTTGCACTTTGTTAATTAAAAACACGCACTTCTCTTTTTTAGGAAAAGCATCGGTCGTGGCTTCAGGCCGTTTCATAAGAAGTAATAAGTTTGTGCACCTCGGGCTGTAAGAAAAACAACAAAGTATAGTTTCAGCTCAGAACTTCACACTTCAGCAGCAGGAGTTTCCACCGACAGCTCAGTTCAGATTGTTTTGGAAAGAGCCGACTTTAGATGACAGAGAAGATGTTTAAAGATTCTCATCGAAATCAAAATAAGGTAAAAAGGCGTGATTTAAAGGTGAGGTAGATGATTTTCACACTCACATCTGACAACTTCTTCACATAAATCCTTCCACACATGGTTAATATCGACATACAGTATATTCATTTTGGTTGAAGTTATAGCTTCTAAACACCTCAAACGCACATCTACAAGTCAATCGTTTGTGCTGCTTGTGATTTTTAAGATATTAACAATTCTTTTATAGGTCAATTAAGTCAGTTTAGCCTCTAAGGAAGAATTCAAAAAGCTCCCAAACGGCACAAAATGGTGTTACTCCCATTGCAGTGGCAATATCTAAATAATATCTAAAATATCTAAATAACAAACTGATAAAATTATATTTAGTGCATGCTTGCTTAAATAATAATTCAATAATTATTTATCACCTTCTTTGTAACATTTCCCATCGTTTTGCAGCTTTCAGGCGTGTGTTTTAAAATATATAGTTTTAACCAATCATATTTCAGCCATCCAGTTGTTGTCAGGGTCAGTGAAATCTGCCCGAGGCCTCACAGTCAGTTTTGAAGGCAAGTACGTATCAAACTGTTGCTTCAACCAATCAGATTTTACGTCGACGACGCCAAGGCCTTCTAGCAGGCCACCGGCAATGTCAGGATAACTACGGCATTTGATTGGCTGCGTGCAATCAAGCAAATATTATTGTAGTTTTGATTGCAGTTTTGTCACAGTGGCGAAAGGGAGAGAAGAAATCGATTTGGTTGCAAATTTATAGAAGGATTTTTTGTTTATCAACACGGGCGATGCGCGTGCACCCCGCCTGTAGAAAGAGCCTCCGCACATAGACACAAACAGTGGAAACAAGTCAAAAAAGCTCCGTTGTCAGCCAACGTCAAGAGTTTATCACTTTGCGAAAACAAAAGTTATGCTGCTAAGTTAACATTTATGGATGAAATTCGATCCTACGACCCTTAGAAGTTACTTTCAGGTAAGTGACAAAACGGCGAGAAAAACGCTGTCTCAAGCTTCAGGGGACAGACGTCTGTCAGACCGGTTCAGACCTGATGAAAGCAGCTAGCTGCCGTCCCGTTTCGTTGTTTAAGTTTCCCAATGTAAACAAATGGAGAGGCGCGCTTTATGCATGACGCAAGTGCAGTAGGGCGGAGAGTGACGTCGACCGAAAATCCCTCTATTGGTAAAGCCTTTTTCAAGACGAACTTTTCAAGAAAAGCTGTTAAGAAAGACCGGGCAACTCCGAACCCTGTCACAAATCCCTAGTGGGAAAGGTGTGTATTGCGGATGTGCTTATTATTTGCCATGGAGCCACGGAGATGTTTGGAACCACTCTGGGATTGTTAATTTGTCTTGTCTAACAAAAGCAGCCACGAGGCACCAAAGTACTGCGGGACACTTACAAGGAAAGGTCCTTTTCAAAACGTCTTCAAAGATTCTGGACAATTAGGCTCGGGAAGCGTCTGTGGTTACCATGGAAATAATTTAATACACGCTTTCGGTATTTAGCATTTTAAAATCTCTATTGGTTTAACATTAGACCAACTGAACATTCTACAGCTGTATGATGTCACGATCCCGAGCCTAATATCATTTGCGTTTTTGGTGTACAAGTAACTCAGACTATTGGTGAGTAATTATTTTTGGATGTGTGTGTAAATGTGTTTATTCTGGCTATGGGGATGGCTAGTGTGACGTCACGACACCACTTCCGTGTCCAAACCCGCCGCATCTAATGAAGACGCAATGGCTGTTGCCAAGGAACCGGTCACGTTTTTTACGGTGACATCGTATTTTGCAGCATTCCCAAAGTCAGTCTGAACTCCTACAATTCATACGAAGTTGTAAATGTTAGCGTGCTGGCAGGTGGAAGTCTTAAAGGGAAAGTACAGGCTTCAATGAAAATAAAGTTTACGAGTTTGAGGTGAGTAAAGAGCTAGAGTCAGCCATCAAGCTAACTTTACTGTACTTTGTTAATGTTAATTATTGTTTGCTTAGCAGTGACAGAGTAAGTTACAATGATTAGCTGACGACACTTGACAATATATTACAAGCACAGTATATAGGTTAGGACGTCACGTTACCTTGTTATTTGCTATGAGCACCACCTAGCGCAACACGGAGCAATTCTGTCTTTTAGCTGGGTTAGTTTGTAAGATAAATGTTGAGGGTCAGGAAGTGAAGGCTAGTACTTGTTCTTGTGTGTGAAACTGACGAATAAAAGTTGAAAATTACAGGAAGTAATCTGAGTTCTAAAACAGAAGAACCCCCACAAGTGACAACACATGACACACTGTCCTGAGAGTTTAAACAATCTTTTAATATAAATAAAGTGTTACAAATTATTCCCATTTGTATATAAAAAAATACTGCATGGCACCACCGATTCACAGCAGCTAAAGTAGCTAATTTTAGCCAATTTAAATTCAGAAGTAAGGACATTAATCTTGTAAATTGTCACTTTAACCTCGTAAGAATAACTGGACTTTTCTTAATGAATTTAGTAGGGCAAATCTTCAATCTCGTAAGGATTTCTAAGAAGCCAGCTGCTGGCGCTAGTCTACACTGAAAGCCATTTTAGCCTACGCTGAGTATTTATTTTTCATGATTATACAGATCCGACTCAGCCATCTCTTCCTCTCGATTTCGTCCAAAGGAAAACGGTAGTAACTCGTAGTTTTATTGACGTCGTTTCGGTTTTTACAACAAGGGACGCAGCACTGTACCATATTTACCGCGAGTTCGCTTGAATCACTTGGACACGGAAGTGACGTTTTCCACGGAAGTGACGTAGCCACTAGCCATCCCCATAGAAGTAATGATGCTTTGCTCTTTATCGCGTGATTGAGTAATAGAATAGTTTAATAGCCGTTAGCTGCTTATTGACAAGTGAATATATTTAAAAGGAGCACCACTGAAGGCCTAGGCAAGAAATGCACGGCCCGCCACTTCGCCATTGTGCTTTGTTTGTTCTGTGTAGCGCTGGGCATATTTTATTTTTAGTTGCAGATTTTAAAAACACAAATATAATTGTTTTGTTTGTGGGCAGTTGTTTGACGTCATTTCCAGCAGCTTTTAGCAGCGGCATGAAAAAAAATCTGAAAAAAAAAGTAAAGCAGCGCAAATGTGAGTTTTTACAACAGAAGCAGCATAAACGAAGCACAAATGATTGACTACATTTTGGGCTGTTTTGGAGTTTTATTTAAGCTTCCTGAGAGGCTGGACTGAACTAATAAGACTTAAAGGGATCCCGGACTATAAAGATAAATCAGGTTTAAATGCTAGTACTGGTCATGTTTACTAAAATAAATTGCAATAAATATCTAACCTCTTACTATTTTTTTATAAAATTGTCATTGTTTTTGAGCCACTGGGAGCAGCCATATTGTCCAGACGCAATGCATTCTGGGTTGATGATGTCAAATGGTTGCTTTTGGTTGTTGCCATGGTTGCTCCTGCCATAGTTGCTCCCTAGGCTGTTACCTTGACAACCACCAGAGGGCAGACAGACAACCATTTGACGTCACAACCAGGACAAAATGGCCGCCATGTAATTTCTTTAAAACACTATTTTAATAAAACAACAAATACTTCCAAGGTTTTTGTCCTGTATTTATATAAGGGATGGTATTATAAGTGTTTTAGGGTAAACATGTGATTATAGCCAGGGTTCACTTTAAAAAAAAGAATCATTAATATCTGAAAAACTCAAGCAGCTCAGACAAAACTTTTAGCTGTACAAACTTATGTGTCAGGTCTGTCTGAGAAGTTACAGAGAATTTTCGGACAACATGACATCCCTGTTTTCTTTAAACCTGTCAACACATTAAGACAAAAACTGGTTCATCCTAAAGACAAGATGCCGACAGAGAAACAGAGCAATGTAGTGTATTCTATTCGTTGCAGTGAAGAGAGCTGCAAAGAACACTATATTGGGGAAACCAAACAGCCACTTCACAAAAGACTTTACCAACACAGAAGAGAAGCCACAAGTGGTCCCCAGTCAGCTGTACATAGGCATCTTAAAGCCACCAAGCATAAATTTGAGGACAGTGAGGTTAAAATTGTAAGCAGGGAGAAGGGATGGTTTGAAAGAGGTGTAAAAGAAGCCATCTTTGTGAAAAAAGAAAACCCATCACTAAACAGGAATGGAGGCTTAAGATACAACCTACCGGGTGTGTATAGTAGCATTCTTACCCCTTGG
The DNA here is from genome assembly GCA_038363315.1 of Mugilogobius chulae. Taxonomy (NCBI): domain Eukaryota; kingdom Metazoa; phylum Chordata; class Actinopteri; order Gobiiformes; family Gobiidae; genus Mugilogobius; species Mugilogobius chulae. Next base: position 676,933 of record CM076399.1, on the reverse strand, counting down.
TCTAAAGGGAAAGAAATGTAGATAGAGCACAGTCTCCAGGAACTTATGACTACAACAAGATCACTCAGTATACTACTGTATCTTGTTCACAGGTAGCCAGGGCAATTTACCAGTGAATTAGTTAGGGGAGCTTGAAACAGTCTAGGCAGGCCCAGTCAGAACAAAGGAAGGAAGCTGAGTAACAATGGAGAAGGAACAATGAAGCAGAGAACAATAGAACAATAGAAACAGGGAACAATGGAAGGAAGCTAGGGCTTACCAAACCAGTTTTAGGAACAGGTTTCAGGAACAAGTTTGGGTGGGTTTAGCCCCTCCTAGGGGGAGGGCTTATCTTAGTATAAATACAGTAGTCTCAGTCTACTTCCATCAGATTGAAAATGACTTTCGGATGAGAGTCGAAACGTCTTGATCTTCGGAAACACTGTCCAGATGACTACTTTGAAGACTTATACTATGGATCCACTCCTTTTGGATAATGAGGGACTACACCGTCTTGTACAAACAAAGCACAAAGGATTTGACATAGGTTGTTTTGTTGTGTAGATGTGCGTT
>CM076399.1:603576-675381 GCA_038363315.1 Mugilogobius chulae | reverse complement strand
ACAAAACTGCTTATTTTTTTGGTGCCGTTTGGTGTTTTTTTTTCTTTGAATGAAAAATATTTGTCGTAATTATACAAGAACCGCGAAAATAAACTTCCAACACATTGCAAATTTGGAGGCTCGCAGTTATTTTTTATCCTATATTTTTTTTATTAAAAGATAAATTCTCACCAAAAAAAAAACAACAACAACTTAAACAACCGCAACTTGCGCAACCCCAGACCCTGTGGAAGCAGCAAGCCGCAACGCCAAAAATTCTTCTCCAATTTTCATGGAGTTTAAGGAGCACATTTGTAGTACACAGTGAATATAATTTTACTAGATAAATGCTCGACCGAGCAGACATAAGAGGTATGGCTTCACCAGTAAAACAAGAACTAGATTGAAGCCGAGAGACATATATACCATACCTACCACACTTTGTAGGACGAAATAAGTTTCCTTAACAGGAAAGGTAGAGATGGATTATATTGACACTCAAATAAGAGAATTAGGATAACGTACGAATGGAAAGACGCAGCCGCATTAGTTTGCTTGGAACGCCTCCCGAAGTCTGTTTTTTTCTTGCAATGAATACAATATTTTAGTGTGAGGTTATAGTAGTGGTTTATATTAATACTAATTAATATATAATTTGATGAATGAACTTATGGGCCAGGTGTTTTTTTTTCCAAAAATCCTGGGAAAAAAAATGCTATTTTAAATGGCAAAGAATCCTCAACGTATTACTACCGGTGGAAGCGATTGTGTATCAGAGTCTCGTCCTATCATTTCATGGCCCGCCCAAATTCAGCAGAGGCAGGATTTAAAAAAAAAAAAAAAAAAAAAAGAAAAGAAATAACAGATCAGAAGGAAAAATAAATGTGAAAGTTATACATGGGTCCCGTTTAAGGGTTCATATACAAGTCGCTTTCAAAAAAAAGAAAAACAAAGTCCCTGGGAATTATATCGTATGAGAACGCAGGGTGTGGGTGGTTAGTTACCCCGTAACTTATTTTAATTCTACGTGTTAATTGTAAGGACAGAGCTATGAAATCCTTGATATGTAAATAGTGATAAGCCCAGCGGGAGGAAATCCTAATGATGAACAGCTGCATTCAATGTGATGGTTCCTCAGTTTTCCGAAAATGGGAAATGTCGGTTTGGTTTTCATGGTTGCCTTATTTTTATTTACCTCGGAAAGTCTGGGGAATTTTTTTCCATGTTCACACATTTAAAGAGATTCTGAAAAAGGGGTGACATTAACAGAGCTGAGATTCATGGGCCCTGTACACGTAAGGAAAGGCTAGGAATTATTAGGGTTTAAGTGGAAGGATGGAATAAGAAGTTCTGGGTTGATTAGAACCTGGTCCTTTCACGAACTGGGAATCACTTTCCCCACCCCACCCACCTATTCAGAAAGAGAATCTCCGCAAGATAGAATGACGAACAGAAGTCCAACTTCATAAAACACCTGCCTCCCGGACAACAGGCCTTAAGGCCTCTTCCATAGTAGCTAGTATAATGAGTTTAAGAAAACTGAGTCAAGGAGAATTCAGGCGTTTAATAAAGAGGGAGAGAGCGAGGGCATAGTGTAGAACTTTACAAATATGGGGAGGCTGAACACCAAAGTCCAATATCATTTTATTTATACGAATTTTGATGAGATGGTTTATACAAGAGTTACAAACGATCGCAGGACCAGTGACAGACCTGAAGAAGTATGGTCCGCTTTTCATAGTCTTGGCAGGAATTATCTCGAATGAACTTTTCAAACTGATTTGACCAGCCGCCGTTTGGTTCGCTTTAACGCATCACTTTGGACCTTAGCAAAAAAGTCCTAGTGTCGTCTGAACCTCAGACAGCAGTTTTCATGTTAGTCACGGGGTGTCCGAACTCAGTTTTTTGGGACCTTAAAGGGCCACACACTGGCAATTACAAGGGTTTCTCGGAAGAAGCCATAGGTTGCAACGCTAAACATTAACCTTACTGAATAACCTTTGAAACGAAACTATCAAATTAATAATAAGTTCTCTGTGATTTTTTGGTATATTATTATTGAAGTGCAATCTGGCATTAAAAGGCAACGTATTCTTGCCATTATCCTGAAAGAAAATAAATTACTGCCTCTATTTACAGTTTTATGGACAGTTTAGGGGTTTAGACACCTCCTGCCTAAAATATGAATAAACTGATCCTTATGAAGACCTCAAGGGCTGCATAAAATGATGTGGGGGGCCGCATCTGGCCCCCGGGCCTTGTGTTTGACACATGTGATTTTGACACGCTGTTCAAATTTGGTAAATGTTTTGCATTGTTTACACGTTTGTCTTTAGTTTGTTTTAGTGATGCATGATATTCAAATGAACTCTGTAGTGTAACTTCTGTGACTGTGATTTTAGAGATTTGAAGCAGCAGCATGTTTCTTTTGGATTAGATTTTACATAATAACTCCTGTTTATGACTTCTGTATCTTTTTCTGATTGGTCAGTTTGCGTCAACTGAGGAAATGAGAAAGTACAACAGTGTTTCCCTAACTATCGCTGATTCAAAACTTCAGCGTCTTTTAAAAATGTCCAAACACACATGAACACACTCGAGGAAACACATTCAAGTGACAGTTGAATTGAAAAAACGCTGGGTTTTTTGCGGTTTATTTTGCGTCGCGGTACAAAGCGCGCGCGGGTCGACGACTGTAGCGGGGTGCACAGTGAGCTCTGGTCCCGGGGGAGACACAGGGATCCTAAGTCCTGGGGGGTTAGAACACAAGGCTCTGAGGCTGGGACAGGTGCATTAAAGGAGTCTTTCTAAGCACAACTGGTGAATTTTTTGTTTCTGAAATTTTACATACAGTACAATAATTCGCAAAAATACATAACCTACAATCATGTAGGAATTATAATTTTTGACTGAATTGTATAAGAGATAAAATTCTGAAACAGCAGATTTTTTCTTACGAGTGTTCTTAGGATTTGTTCTTACAGACGAACATTTTCCCTTAAGAAAAATTTGTTCGTAAGAAGTTATGATGAGGCCCATTGTCTGCCTTGAAATTATGTTGTCGACTAATGCCTTTGTGACAAAAATATCCCAACATTCCGAGCTTCCAAAGAAAAAAGCACATGACCGGAGCAGCACATTAAAGCAGCGCTACTTCCATTTTGATTCAACTTAACGGTTTGAGCAGAGAATCACATGTCGCTTCGAAAAATCTCCGAACAGACACGTCACAGAAAACATACACTTCTGAAGAACACGTGAAAGTACGACTGAAACCCAGCTCCGACTGTAGAAACCCCAAACTCACTAAAACAGGAAATGACATCGTGTGAAATGCCGGATCCGCGTCGCCCGCCATGTTGCCAGGTGTTTTTTTTGTTTTTTCTTTTTTTGTGTGTCTTGAATATAGAGTTTTTTTTTAAAATAAGGTTTGTTTTTAGTGTCAGCTGTGTTGCGCCAGAACCAGAGTCGTGGCGGCTTCAGGACCTCCATGTTGTCCTGGCTCATGCTTTCACCTTTGACCTCTTTGCCGTGGAATTCCTCTTTGACGAAAACCACCGCCTCCTGCTCCTCCTCGTCCTCGTCGTCGCGATCGTCCTCCACGATTATGACGTCGTCGTCTTGTCTTTTCATGCCCAGATTCTCCACCTGCAGAAACCATAAACATTATTGGGTTTATTATTTAGATTTTAACTGAAGGGTTTCCATAGCTTTTGAATAATGATCTAGAGCTGCAGTCGACAAAAAGTACAGTATGTCCACTAGAAAGGGGGCGTGGCTAAAGCTATGAAGCAGCCTATTTATCTGACCTAGCTTTATTTCAAATCAGACCAATGTTCTTTTTTTCAATGATCAAAAGAATTAGTCGATCAAGACTCCATCGACTGATTAATCCATCAGCTTTTTTTTTAATCACAAGTACTTCCTAGCCTTGCACTTTTTTAACTCTTGGTTTATGGTAATAAGCGGGTTTACGAGCAATATAATGTCATTTTTGCATTCCCACCTTATTTTAATGAATGTCATGCTCCAAAATCTTCCCAAATCCTTCAAACGAATTCAAAATGGTCTACAAAAAACGTTTTAAATTCCAGTTATTATTGAATTACACCTCCATTTGAAGTATCACTGACCCCGGGCTCACACTGCCTCCAGTCCAACTCCGGTGCAGTCACAGGAGCAGTCTTGCTACGGTGGGTGACTCACATTAGCTCTGGAGGTCTGCAGTCCTGCTGCCGACCTCGCGAGACCCTGAACTCACGGAGGTTCACGTTCAACTTGGGAGAATACGCAATCGCTGAGCACATGTATGTAAACAAAGAACACACGCGCTGAGTCTTGGGCTGATTTTACATCATTCCGTTTGATTTTTCGTCGCACAATGGATAAACACGGGAGGTTTATTACATCCAATATATGTATAATTGTGTATATGTCGAGTTCTGACATATTTTGTATTATTAGTGGTAATGTAATGATTTGAATCCAACGTAGCGTTTTCGGAGCGCTGGATTGGCCGTACCGGAGACACCGGACAGATTTGTGAGTGACACACCTAAATGTGAAATATTATAGTATCCATCAGTTATATTTCTCCCAGCACTAAGCTCATCTTTACCTCCAGACGCCGGGATTCCTGATGAGTTTGGGAAACCTGGCTCCGTTCAGATCCTCCTCCAGCTTCACCTGGAACGGCGGAAGTCCCAGAAGAAAAGCTCTGATCCTGCTGGAGAGCTGAGGTCTGCTGGTTCCTCCTGCGCTCGCAGCTCTGCGCCGCCCATCTGACCCAGTCTGGAGACGAAGAATAATACAAACAATATACAGACATTAAACAGGTAAAACTTAATGATGGTTAATGATTTAAAACCAACATGACAGATGATCAATTTTTGTCATTTGACTTAGTTTGGACCATGTGGTGAATATTATCATTGTTGTAAATTATGAAGAAATGGCAAATAAAAGCTGAAAATTACAGGAAGTATTCTGAGTTCTAAAACAGAATCCATCCATGTGGTATTAAAAAGCTCCAAAATGCAAAGACAATTTATACAGTTTCAAGGGGGTTTATATAATCATTTAACACAATTACAAAATAACAAAATATTATTATTTGTCAAATTATAACATCTGTGTCATTTCTGCGGGTTTTGGTTCACATTTACAATGCGGTTGCTAGGCAATACAGTATTGTCCAAATATCCTTATCAAGATAAGTAAAAAATAAATAAATACAGGATCGTACAGACTTTAACTTCAGAGTTTCCATGACTTTTCCATGACAAAACAATTCCCTACCTTTCTATGACCTCGTTAACATACTTTTCAATCATTATCGGTTTTCATTAACGGATTAAGACCGAAACACAACAATTTCAGAGATTCATTACATTAAAACATTTTGAATTTGAATTAATTCAGCTCTATCATACTTAAAAAAAAAAAAAAAAAAGAGTTAGTCCAGTTTCAAACTAAGCGACAATGCATGATATTTTGTAATAGAAATTCCCATAACTTTATCAGGATTTCCAAGACTGTATGAACCCTGGCTGTAAATAAATAATACATACATTTAGATATTTGTTTTTTTCAATATCACCCAACTGTACTCCTGGAGTATTTTGTTTGCAGAAATTCAATAAAGTAGGTTTTCTGTTGTCACAGCAACAGTGCAGACTTTTTTTGCTAACAGCAGTTGGAAAGTCCAGATGGATGATCACATTTTTCTAGTTTTCGACGTTGTTTGGTGTGATAGTCCTTGTGTTTGATATTTGTCGTAGTTTATGGCAGTTAAGTGGAATTTAGACAAAATTGATAAATAAACTTAAAGCAGAATTCCTCCACATGTCGTCAAAAATCGCCCAACTTTACACAAATTTACACAAAACAGTTTTTCTGGGAGTTTAAATAATCATTAAACACAATTAAGTGCTACAAGATATTATCATTTATCAATTTATAACATCTGTGTCTTTTATGTAGCTTTTGGCCCAAATTTACAATGCGGTTGCCAGGTAACAGCTGCAGAATTACCTCTATGTATGTCATAGTTACTGGACAAAAGATATAATCCTTGCCAAAATAGTGAAATTGGGTGAAAACAAACAAAATGTTTAATAACATTTCAAATATAATCATGTTCAATAAGTTTAATGTGATAATCTGTCATGCACTTTAAGTTAACTCATTTTTACGGTTCCTTCTTACCCCAGCCTGAACTCGTCCTCGTGCTGCTGCCTCAGTCGTTTCCCTCTGCGTCGCTCGGCTCCGCTCTCTCCGCGTGCCCTCGTTTCTGCGGTAACCGTTTGCTCAGGTTCAGGGGCAGGTTCTGCTCTGGAGGCGGCGTTATGGGCGAACACGGGACAGGCTTGGACGCTCCGTCGTGGGACAGAGCCTCCGATAACCTCCTGGTGAAAGTCTGGAACTGTGTGGACCCGAGGCGAGTTCTCATCAGCTGACGCACCTGCGCAGAGATATGACATTAGGTTATTAAATTAATCTAGACACAGGATATTCGCAAAAATAAAAGACTCATAATCGTGTCATTATTAAAGGCAATATATATAGCTACATAAACTAGAGATGGATATACTGTATGTCACTTCTGCATTCAGTTTATTAACATCTGTATCTATAGAGGCGTTTACATCCAGGTCAGAAAACCCAGATAACTAGACTCAATAACACAAAGTGCATGTAAAACCGGGCACACTAACTGAGGAGCTATAAATACATTCGGAAATCTAATTGGCACACGCGGTCCTGAAATCGGACTTCACAACAAATGCAACAACTCTTGCCACAAACATGCATGTTCTTCATTTAAATTTGCTCAAATTATAAGATTAAATATAGGACCTAAAGAAGAAATTCTGATTTAAAGCCAGCTGCACACTAGAGGAATTTAAGATTGTCTTTAATTTTTAGACGTGTCATGTTACACTGACACATTGTGGGTCTGAAATGAAAAAGGTTTAAACGGTGTTGTCCATGTTCTATAATACATTATGTTATTATTATTATAAAGCTTACTTATGCATTTTACTAGTCTAGATCTTGATTTTATAATTTTATTGACATGCCATTTGATTTCACGTGAATGCCATCTAGTGGTGTAAAATGAGATTATCTTATATGGATTGATTAAACATTATAATTGTGGGCATTGGGCTTTGAAGCTTTAAAGAAATTAGTCAGGAGCCACCACTGTTCTTAAAACATGCATTTTTTGGCTACTGCGACCTGTACTCTAGAGTGAAGTATAGTCCAGAAAATATGGTAATCGCTAAATTATGATATTTTGTCTCCAATAATCTTATCATCAAAAATGTCCCATCCTTACCTGAACGCTACAGTCCAAATCCAGCGGGAGCACTCTGAGCGCGCGGCAGCGGGAGCCTGTTTCGATTCACCTCCTGGTTTTGCGCTTGAGCGTTCTCCGCCATCTTGGGCTGGATGGAGTAGATGATCTGATGCTGCTGCGGCTGGATGTGCTGCGACGCGTCCTGCTGCTGGTTGCGATTCCGGAAAACGTCCAGGGAGCAGAGGCCTTTGATGGGGCTGAACCCGGTGACGAAGTGGTGCGGGATGGCGGACAGGAGCAGGCCCTGAGGAGGAGCTGTGGTGGTGGTGGGAGTATTTGTGCTGGAGGTACTGTTGGTGGAGGAGGAGGAATCGGGCCGCTCGTGAGGTTTTGTCTGGAAGGAGATAAAGGGGGCGGAGCGAGGGGAGAGGTCAGGGGTCAGGGGCATGTTCACCGGGATCAGAGCGGGAGCAATGGGCTGCGGAGTGTGGAGCGGAGGCACCTGGAAAACACAGGAAGAAGATTAATAAAAAACATAAATAACAATAATAAAATGCCACTATAAAGTAGCAGCTGTCACGTCAAATTGTCAATTATTTGGTCGAGTGTTTTGAATCAAAAGACCAATAACTAACAACTAATTTTTAGCTAAAGCCAAACTTTGAGGCAGAAAATTGTAGGATTTATAAAAGTATTTAAAATAAGATTGTCATTTGAGCAAATATCAATACTAAAAAAATGCCTTTTCTGAACAGTTTTAGTTGTTCATTCATTTCTATCGCTTAATCCCGTTAGGGGTGGCGGGTGACTGGAGCCTATCCCAGTGACTTTGGGCCTTAGGCGGGGAACACCCTGGACAGTGGCCAACTTGTCGCAGAGTTAGACAGACACATTCACTTCAACATTCACTCTCTCATTCACTCACTAAGGGAAATTTACAGTGATGCCCAATTAACCTAAACATGCATGTGTTTTGGAGGTGGGAGGAAACCGGAGAAAACCCACGGTGACACGGAGAGAACATGCAAACTCCACCCAGAGAGATCATGAGATGTTGATATGGTCTGACCCGGGAGTCGAACCCACGACCTCCTTGTTGGGAAGGCAGAGCTCTAACCACTCTGCTACCGTGCACCCCAGTTTAGATGTATCTACTAAAATATATATACAGTACATGATAACTAGTATACTGAACAAAAATACAACCGCAACGCTTTTGTTTATGCTCCCATTTGTATTAGATTAACCGAAAGATCTAAAACTGTTTCTACGTACACAAACAAAACCATTTCTCACAGGTTTGTCACATCAAGACTGACTGATGATTACACAAAATTATTATTGCACAGACAATAAAAGACACGCTGAAACGTGCACTTTTTTATTGGAAGGACTGGAGATTCAGAAAATCAGTCAGTAGTCAGGTAAAGGTGTTAGAAAATATCGATTCTCGTATCAATACCAAAATTACAATACCAATAATTTTGATGACGTCATCCATTTTAATGAGGATGCTTTGTTTCCTGGATTCAAAGTGATTTCAATGTCAAAAGTGGTTCAAAATGTGCCTTTTCAGCCAAGACACTAGAGGGCAGCACTGTGTTTTTAAGAAGGCTAATGTTAAACCTCGGCACAAACATCATCACTTTGTATGATTATAAAAAGAGAGAAGTGGTTTATTATTTTTAGAAACTTAATTGACAGAGAGAATCATGAAGTATCAATACTGTCATTCATCATTAACAGAAAATATATTCCTGTCAATAATATCTAGCAATTTCACACAGACATTGAAGAGTAGTGGACCAACAATCCACAGGCCAGAGTCCACACTCTGTGTGAAGGCAAATGTGGTCACAACAGATACTGACTGGTTTTCAGAGTGTCCTTTCATTGTGGCCACACCTGTGTAATCATCCTGCTGTCTAACCAGCATGTTGATGTGACACACCTGTGAGGTGAGATGGATTATTTCAGCAAAGGAGAAGTGCTCACTATCACAGACTTAGCCAGATTTGTGAATATTATTTGAGAAAAATTATACTGGTGGAAACTGCTTTAGATCTTTGAATTTGCCTCACAAAAAATGTAAGCAAAAACAAAAGTGCTGCGTTTATATTTTTGTTCAGTGCATTAAATAAAATGTAATATAACTCTACATTCATGTGACCTGAAGAAAGCAGAACAAACATATCTCCTTTCTGTCCTTACCCTGTGCAGTGAGGGGTGAGCGGACGGCCTCCCTCTGCCCACTCCGGTCCTGATCCCGAGTCCGGGTCTGGTCTCCACGGTGACGACCCTGCCTTTGCCCTGCTGCTGTGCGAGCAGTTTGGCCTGAGCGATGAGCGTGGACTTGTTCTTCTTCCCCGGAGGACGACCTCGACCGCGTTTCACCACAACTGTCCCGTCTGGATTCACGATCTGAGGAAATACAGAAGAACGTCAGGATCTGAAACTTTGGGCCTTGGGCGGGGAACAGCCTGGACAGTGGCCAACTCATCGCAGAGTTTTGTACTTTTACTAAGTTATTGATGACATAGTCCAAAATATCTCTTTGTGGATCCATTTTAAACTGTTTCAATGTGGAAAAACACTGCGCTGTTCCCATGATGTCCGCGTGTATATTATATATTTTTCGCTCTAACTTTTGCAATGTTTAGGACTACGTATCTCTGTCAATATTGGTCCCATCTTTATGAGAGTTTAGACTTTAGTTTTTCTGTCAGAATAAGTCAGCTACAAGTCTGTGTGTGTAGGAGAATATTTACTACAGCTGCTCAAAGATACAAAACATGACCATTCAATAGTCTATCGATCAGAGGTTCTCAAATGGGGTGCCGTGAGTCCAGGGGTGCCGCGGGAAATTGTTGAGTCTGATAAAATTTTTCCAAATAAAGGCTTTTGAATAGACCAGCAGCTGTGAACACCCAGAAAGCGCCCTTTGCCTCACTTAAACATTTATGTTCCAACAGGGTTTCTTTTTTCCTCTCTTCCATCCTCACTTTAGAGGCTGCGTGTGTCTGTGTCATATCAGAGCTTGTTAGCAGCAGATTGTGTCTTGTCTTTAAAGAAGCACCTAGAGATATTCTACGAAACTGGAGCTGCGTATTGGTGCTTCATATGTTCAAATCTGCCTTATATCTATGAAGAATAGGTCTGAAAAAAATAGTGAAATAAAACATACGAGAATAGAAACTCGATGCGGCGCGTAACGACGCATCGCGGAAATCGTCAAAGTGATCTTTGGAGTGTTTGCATTTGCAAAACAGAAATTCTGTCCTGATCAGTGCCGAGAAAACACGCTGATCAGGATTTTGATTTTCTGACAGTCTTCTGAACGCTGGTTTACAGGGGCGGAGCTAGAACGCTGGTTTTACAGGGGCGGAGCTAGATTGGGGCCTCATGAGAGCTTCTGATTTTAAAATGATTTTAAAACATGCTTATACATTTCAATAATAATAAATTACATCATGTGTTAGGAAAAAATAACTTAAAATATTTCAGAATACAGAATATCACATTGATTTTAATAAAGTTTTCCTGTGGTGTTTAGTGGAGGTTTTTATTGCAAATTTCAATGAAATCTAAATAAGCTGTGCACATTTTAAAAACTTAAAAAACACCCTATTTAAAGTAAAATACTGTAAGGGGGCCCCAGAGCTGAAAAGTTAGAGAACATCTGCTATATATAAGGAGAAATCTCACGAGAGAGTTCTGAAAGTGCACAGTCTCGTGACAGGTTGATCTCGCGATCCAAATGATGATGTTGCAATAAACTAGAAATTAAACTTTGCACTAAGACACAGTTTTACACAAACGAAAGACTCAGAACAGTAAACAATGTAATTAAAACCCTGTATTCTGGTCTCCTCACCGTCCTGGGCCCGTTCGAGGTGCTGGGCTTCTTGTCCTTTGGTTTGGCCCTGGTTTCCGTCCTGTTTCCTGCCTCTCATTCCTTTGGCTCTGACGGGCAGAGGGAATTCTGGGATGCGTATTTCGATTCCTCCGGCCTTCAGGTGTTCCTCGTACGGCAGCATGAGGCGTTCGTAGTGTCGGCGGGTGCACGTGGCGGCGCTGGTGCTGCGGGACATCCGCCGAGCTCGTTATAGACGATCTTCCACAGACGGTCGTTTGTCACCTAAAAAAACATATTTAACCATTTAATTTCAATTACCGTAATTTCTGGATTATAAGCCGCTACTTTTTTCATGAGCTTTGAACTCTGCGGCTTATAAGGCAATGCAGCAAAATTATAGATTCTCATAGACTTACTATTAACAAGTGCGGCCTATATATGTACTTTATCATTTTTCTTACTTAAATCTAGTAGGTGCAGCTTTATTCAGGTGCGCTCAATAGGGCAGAAATTACAGTACATTAATGCAGTTTTTGTGTTGAATGAGAGTTCCAATTGCAAAAACAGATATCTCAGTTTTTGAAAAATTGTCCACAATATATATTTTTTTCTTTAGAAACAATATAATGCAACAAGTTATTGAAATAATCGTCAACTAATTTAGTAATAGAATAATTGTTTACTGGACTTTATTTAGGTTTCAAACATCCATTTCCTGTGGAAAAGCCTCAGAATGAACAGAAATTACATGAAAATTGTGTAAATTTAGTGTTTTTAGTGCTAAAACTAGCTTGCCTGAGCCTAGTGTTGTTATTAGGGCTGCTTGATTATGATGAAAGTAAAAATCATGATTATTTAACGAATAACTGACATCACAATTATTCAAATGATTATTTGCTTAAAACAGGGGTCTCCAACTTGTAGCTCGCCACCACCTGCCAAGTAACTCCCCAAAGGATTTTAGAATTATACATATTCTGCTTTTTTACTCAAATTGTATTATTACATGCCTATTTCTACTGTAATTGTAACTTTGCATGTCTAATTGTGTCTACTTCTTAATGGTTAATGTTTCATAATCTAACTGTGCCACTTTCATTGTCAATTTCTCGTGCTTGCTGAAGTAGTAGCTCACTACCAGCTTAGTTTTGCAAAAGCAGCTCTCATGGCGAAAAAGGTTGAAGACCCCTGGCTTAAAAGAGTGCAGAGATATTTTATAAACGTGGACTGTTGTAAAAGTTTTCTAAAAAAGTCTGGAAAATACTTACTCAAGGACATTTTTGATTGCTTAAAAAATTCACTTATGAGTCACAGTTAATTATCATGATTACTCGATTACACAATTTTTGAAAATGATTACAGCAATAATCATAATTGAAAATTTATTTTGATTAATTTGATCCTTTTGACAATCCAAAAATCGACACCTCCAGAATGTGAAGCGATGTTACCGCAACTCAAATTTGGCAAAAAATTTTGTATTCAAATGACTTCTGCATAACTAATCAATTAATCTAATGAAAAATCAACTACTACTACCAACTACTTAATTACCAAAACAACCGTTAGCTGCAGCCCTACCTAAACAATAATATTAATGACAACAATGTGTGAACTTTTAACTAGGGCAAATACAATATTGCTCCACCAGATGGCGCCAAATGTCCTCAAACAGCTCTGCATGAGAAAAAAACAAAAACATAGCTAAATATCCAATAATATTGTTTATTTGTTTAATATCTTAAAGCCTGAACAAACCTGCCCTCTGCAGTGTTTATAGACTTAATCACATCATCGTGGATTTGACTTTTTGGGTGAAATTAGCATGTTCTTCCATTATTTCTTTGGCTTTTAACTAGTTTAGGGTTTTTGCATTTACCGTTTCAATAAATGTATTTTGTCACCTTTTTATTTATTTGTCGGTACAGTATAGCACTCCCAAAAACACAGGAATTGTGCTTGTTACTGTATTTTGATTTTGGCTTGCAAACACTGACCTAGCATCTGGAGAGACAACTGCCATACGGTAAACATACGAACTGCGGCAAAACTTTTAACCCTAAATTGTTTAGTAAATTAATGTAGCTTATGCTTTTTGTGATTAAAAGACATTAAAAGCTGAACACAAACCTGTTCATATCCTCCGAGACGTTTGACCACAGAATACATCCGAAACAGGTCGACTGAAAAATAAAAACAATCCACATTATTGTAAAAACTGTTACTGAGCTTTGAACATTATCATAACCTGTGTCAACGATAAAAGCAGAGATACTGACTCTTCTTGAAGCCGAGGTTGGGCACTTTGTGGATGGGAGCCCCTTGTTTGTCCATGAAAGAGAAAAGCTGATCCAAGAAGAACTGTTCGTCTGGATGAGGAAGCCACGCCCCCTCCAGGCCTGTTTCTACGCTGCCCATCACGTTCTCCTGTGAACACAACAAACACAACACTTGAGCCAATCCACAGCAGGCGACAGCACTTCCTGTCTCAATCTGACTCAGTACAGGAGTTTAAAATCTTTCTCAAGACTCACCGCAAAAACGTCCAGGCCTATTCAACTAAAGCAGCAGTTACAATAACATTACTGAAACAGATCTAGGTCCTGTTCACATGAAGCCAAGCTTAGTCGTTTCAGATTTGACCTAAACATCGTCCAGGAGTTTCAGGGCTGAAAACTCATATTTCTGAAACCAGCTCCCAGAGTGAAAAGATTTCAAAACTCCAGTTTAGCATCTCCGTAGTTACACTGACGACATCACTGCCCCAGAGTCACGTCTCATCTGCAGAATGTTCTCACCTTTATATGACGTTCACAACTGTATTGCACCATAAACCACAGAAGACACTGAAAAACTAAATAAATCCACTACAACCTCCATTAAATTCGTTTTGAAGCGTTGTCAAAATATTCCAAAGAATCTGAAGCATAAATCCACTTTCTGTGTCTCTTCTGTAGGTTTTAGATCCTTGTTGTTCATTCACGTTTTCTAGGTTTAAAAGAGTTCTCTGCTAAGATTCTGTTTACATTTAACAACTTTTCTGCACCGCTCAGTGTCAAGTCTTTCTCTAGTTTTGTGACGTTCTGTGTCAGTGTCACAGCGCCACATTCTGGTCAGTTACAGGCATTACATCGGCTTCAGGCTGGTTTACTGATTCATGTGGACGCTCACAAATCCTAAGACAGCTCCATGTTTATGTAGATCGTTTAAAAAACTATATCATTGATTTGTCTTCGTGTGGACAAGGCCTTGTGTTGACTCAAGACATGGGCCCTTAAAAAGTCTGGCCCGCATTAAAATTCCAAATGTGAACTAAACACTTTGACACAACGCTTCACAAACCTGCATTCTGTCAATCCAGGACTCTGACTGGCCAGAGGTCGGAGAGTCTTTACCATCGCGACCTTTTCTTTTTCGAGGACGACCTCTCAAGCTCAGGGAAGGGCATCCGGCTGAAAAATACACACAAGTATTAGTCTAACTTCTGGACAAAACTTTATCTTATCATATGTTAATGGCAACAATGACATATTAAAACAAACTTGGATTTTTAGCAAGCAAATAATTATTTGTGATAAAAAATAAATAAATAAAAAAATAACTGGGGCTGTAGATTTTTATTTTAGCTTGTCTAGGTTTTACATGACAAACCTCAGCGGGTCCCACAGGACTTAAAATATGCTTAAAACTTTGGAGCAATTATTTCATTTTGATTACAAACTGTAAGAAAAAGGAGAGAATTGGCGGAAGATCTGGAACCGAATCATTTGTCTAATCTGCCTTTTTAAATATAGTGTCAAACTGTATACAGTACAGTCCAAAAGTTTGGACACACTTTCTCATTCAAAGAGTCTTCTTTTTTTTCATAACTATGAACATTGTAGATTCACACTGAAGATATAAACACCATGAATGACCAGGAAGGAGAGTGTTGATCTGGCCTCCACAGTCACCAGACCTGAACCCAATCCAGATGGTTTGGGGTGAGCTAAACAGCAGTGTGAAGGCAAAAGGGTCAACAAGTGCTAACATCTCTGGGAACTCCTTCAAGACTGTTGGAAGAGCATTTCAGGTGACGACCTCTTAAAGCTCATCAAGAGAATGCCAAGAGTGTGCAAAGCAGTAATGAAAGCAAAAGAACCTAGAAAATGACATATTTTCAGTTGTTTCACACTTTTTGGCTGTGTAGCATACTTCCACATGTGTTTATTCATAGTTTATATGCTTTCAGTGTGAATCTACAATGTTCATAGTCATGAAAATAAATAAAACTCTTTGAATGAGAAGGTGTGTCTAAACTTTTGGTCTACTGTAGCTTGCAAGAAACTTGCACGTGACCCAAACTGAAGTTGCACAGACTCAGCGTATGTAATTAAATGTAACCCTAACAAGCAGCAGATTTAATGTTGCTTGCAGGTAAATGGGCGGGGATACGTGATAGGTGAAAACAAGACTTTTCTAAGATTACTTAAGTACACATGAGAAAATCCAAATACAAGTGTGAGTAAACTAAAACACGGTCGATCTCAGACTTGATACTGACTGAACTGCCAGGTGAAGCTGACGTTGCTCTCCAGCGTCGGATGGTGGAACGTGTCTCTGCAGTACATGACTCGTGTGTTGGACAGCGCCACCTTCAGACCGCCCAGCGCCAGTACCAGAGGGTCCTGCAGCTCCAGTCCTGCTGCTCCGCTATAAGTCCGCCTCTGCAGAGACCGAAACCTGCAGTACTGAGGGTAACTGAGCACCTTCACCCACTGACGGACCGACACAGACTCTGCACACACAAGACACAACAGATTATTTAGATTTTAATAAACTGAAAAAACACAGATCTTATTCTAGTTCATTTGTGTTATTTACAGCACAGGGGCATCTGGTTGGACTTATTTTAAGACCAGTTTAATAGCTTGTTTGAAGACAAGACTTTTTGAAAAATGAACCAAAACTTAAATAAAATTGTATTTTAGATAATCAACATTAAGAACAAAAAAGATCCCGCACACCGTCAAACCATGCAAAGGTATTTAATTGTGCAACGTTTCGACCATGAGGTCTTCTTCAGGCAAATGGCTGGGGGAGGGCATAAAGCCATCTTATATAGGAAGTAGGCCTGCCCCCCCGGGGTGACACCTCCAAATGCAAATCACATAGTTCACAAAATGAATGAAATACATTTAGGCCGAAAAATCCCCATGTGTCATGTATACATAACAATGAACAATCATATGTACACATATCAGAAAAATATATACAATTATAAGAAAAGGCATCATCATATCATCATAAAAAAAGTTGCATATGTATGTACTTGAGATACTGAATACAGTGAAACAGGCTCAGTGCAAATGAAGCCTGATAACTATATGCAAACATACAAGAACATATTTAACCTCTGTCATCATTCAAAAATATTATTTACAAAAATACACTTAAATTAAACTCATCGTTAAGACCTTTTGGTGCCAAAGTTTGAAGTGTATAGATCCAGTATGCCTCCCGCTGCTTTAGGAGCTTGTCATGATCGCCCCCTCTAGGTGGAAGAGCTACTTGTTCAATTCCAATGAACCTGAGGGAGCTGATGTCGTGCTTGGCGTCGTTGAAGTGTACAGCCACAGGATAATCACGGTCATTTCTACGGATAGAGCTCTTGTGTTCTGAGATTCTTAATTTGAGCCTTCTTGTGGTTTTGCCAACATAGGCTAGGCCACAAGGACAACGGAGCATGTAGATCACGTGGGTGGATGAACAGGTTATGACGCTTTTTATTGGGAACTTGCGACCCGTGCGGGGATGAAGAAAGTGATCCGTTTTGTAGGTATTGTTGCATTGGGCGCAGTTTCCACAGCGGTAATTCCCGGCGGGTAAAGGGCGCAGGAGTGTTTGTTGCGCACGGGTTGGAGATCTTGTGGTGGCCCGAACCAAGTGGTCTCTGAGATTTCTGCCTCTTTTATTTACAAAGAGGGGTGGATGTTCAAAGACCGATGCCAGTTCTGGATCTGATTTCAGAATGTGCCAGTGTTTAAGAAAAATAGACTTGACAGCATACGAATGAGTGGAATATTGCGTAATGCATGTCACAGAGAAATGTTTTGCTTTCTTTTCGTTCTTTTTTAATAAGGATGCGCGTGTTTTATTTAAAGCCCGCTCATAGGCCTCATTTATCCAATCAACTGGATAGCCGCGCTGATGAAAGCGGCATTTCATGTCCTCAGCTTTTTGAATAAAGTCCTCCGTGGAGTGGCAAATTCTCCTCAACCTAAAAAACTGGCTGATGGGTAAAGCCTTTTTAAGAGGTGTCGGGTGGAAGCTTGACGCCAACAATAGGGTATTTTTATCCGTTGGTTTCCTATACAAAGAAGTCGAAATGGATCCATGATTGTTTTTGACCCACATGTCCAAAAAATGCACTTCTACAGGACTTGACTCCGCAGTAAAGTGTAAGTTCGTATCAAAATTGTTCAAGAGAGAAACAAAATTTGACAAGTCCTCATTGTTACCATTAAATATACAAAATATATCATCAATGAACCGATACCACTTAATTATTTTGGGTAGAAAAGGATTTTTTGCTGGATTGTGAACAAAATTCCTTTCGAAAAAACCCACAAATAAATTGGCATAGTTAGGAGCGCACACTGTACCCATACTTGTCCCAGAAACTTGTAAATAAAAATCATTTTCAAACGAAAAGTAATTATATTTCATCACAAATCTGGTTAAATCAATTATCAATTCATTAGGATAACGTGCGTCACTATTTTGGTCCAAATAAAGCGCAAAGCTTCTAGTCCTCCTTCATGTGGTATATTTGTGTATAAACTTGTAATGTCCAACGTTAATAGTAAGATGTCATCAGGTAGGTTATTTATATCTGCACATTTTTCAATAAAATCTGTTGAATCTTTTATATACGCTGGCAAATGTTGAACATGAGGCTTAATAAAATAGTCCACAAATGTAGATAAAGGAGACCATAAAGAATTAATTTGTGCCACAATTGGTCGTCCTGGAGGATTTGTTAGGGATTTATGTATTTTTGGCAAGGTGTAAATCACAGGGCGAATTGGATTTTTACAATATAGAAAGTTAAAATCAGATTCTGTGATCCAATTTGACATTTTGGCTTCTTGTAAATATGTAAAAAGTTCTTTTTGGAAACACGTCGTTGGATCATAGTTAATCTTTTTATAAAATCTACTGTCCGAGAGCTGAGAAAGTATTTCTTGTCGATATTTTGTAGCATCCTGAATGACAATACCACCGCCCTTGTCAGCAGGTTTTATGACAATGTCCTGGTCTTGCATAAGTTCTTTAAGTGCAGACTTCTCTTCTCGCGTTAAATTGGGTACCGTGCTTTGTGTTTTTTCAATGAGTTGCATGATATCGTTCTCAACAATTCTACAAAACGTATTGATAGATGCGTTTTGTGAGTTAGGACAGAAAGTGCTCTTGGGTCGGAATAAGGAGGAGCTTGATCTCACTTCAGATTTGGAGAAGAAATGTTTTAGTTTTATTTGTCGAAAACATTTGTAAAGATCAACTTTCACACCAAACACATTAATTTTCTCTCGAGGAACAAACGAAAGTCCCTTTTGCAACAAGGATTTTTGGTTGTCGGTCAAGGTTTTTGAAGATATGTTGATTACCGTGTCCTCGTTGTGCTGCGCGTCCATGGACGCCTTGTCCCACCTTTTGGAGCGCTTCCCCCTTCGACATTTCTTTTTGCGCTTTGCGGTCGTCTGTTGCGACTCGATAAAAAACGAGAGTCGCTGGACTGAAGACTTGAATCGCTGTCCAGGGTGAAGTCACTTTCTAGGGAAGACCCCCCGTTGTTGTGCGTTTGGGTAATCCCTCTCCGGCGCGCCACGGTGCCACCTGTGCGTAATTTACGCACGGATGGTTCTTGGGATGAGGACGCCTGCTCTTTTTTCTCCCAGCTATAAATTTCATTTCGCTGATAGTCTTCAGTGTCACGTTTATATTTCCTTAGCTTGACACTGAGTAGTTTTTCTTTGTACTTCCCAACAGATTCTTTTAGAGAGTTCTCAATAGCTGGAAATAGGTCGCTGTATTTTTCTTTCAGTTGCTTCTCATGTTCATCAATCTCGACTTTAATTGTGTTTGCTTCCCTTGATACGTGTTCGATGATCAGTAGCATTAGGTCTAAGGAGCATTTATTTAAAATCTCTCCCCATCTTCTGACAAAATCTTCGTCTGATTTCCCTATGGAGGGCGCTTTCTGAATGCGTAGGCCTCGTGGGATTTTTTATTCCTCCAATATTCACTCAGTGTTGATCCATGCATTGTTAATCGTGTTTCTTTTAGATGCAGTCTTTCAATTTTAGTTTTCAAATCATCACAAGACTCCATAGTATCCAGCCCGGTGACAGGAAGTAAGATTCTTTGGGCGTCTTCACTCGTGAATTCAAAAGTTTCCGCGCAGTTCTGAGTCAGCGCATTGATTTCTTGAAACGAGCTCATTGTTGAATCAGAGTCTTGTTTAGCCGATGCAGGCCAAAGAGTGCAGAAGCCAAAAAAGTAGAATAAACTAGAGAAAGAACAAGGGACTTCGCACATCAATGTGATGCGGGTGCGTTGGATAAAGTGGGAGCAGCCCAATACTTAAGAACAAAAAAGATCCCGCACACCGTCAAACCATGCAAAGGTATTTAATTGTGCAACGTTTCGACCATGAGGTCTTCTTCAGGCAAATGGCTGGGGGAGGGCATAAAGCCATCTTATATAGGAAGTAGCCTGCCCCCCCGGGGTGACACCTCCAAATGCAAATCACATAGTTCACAAAATGAATGAAATACATTTAGGCCGAAAAATCCCCATGTGTCATGTATACATAACAATGAACAATCATATGTACACATATCAGAAAATATATACAATTATAAGAAAAGGCATCATCATATCATCATAAAAAAGTTGCATATGTATGTACTTGAGATACTGAATACAGTGAAACAGGCTCAGTGCAAATGAAGCCTGATAACTATATGCAAACAATGCATGGATCAACACTGAGTGAATATTGGAGGAATAAAAAAATCCCACGAGGCCTACGCATTCAGAAAGCGCCCTCCATAGGGAAATCAGACGAAGATTTTGTCAGAAGATGGGGAGAGATTTTAAATAAATGCTCCTTAGACCTAATGCTACTGATCATCGAACACGTATCAAGGGAAGCAAACACAATTAAAGTCGAGATTGATGAACATGAGAAGCAACTGAAAGAAAAATACAGCGACCTATTTCCAGCTATTGAGAACTCTCTAAAAGAATCTGTTGGGAAGTACAAAGAGAAACTACTCAGTGTCAAGCTAAGGAAATATAAACGTGACACTGAAGACTATCAGCGAAATGAAATTTATAGCTGGGAGAAAAAAGAGCAGGCGTCCTCATCCCAAGAACCATCCGTGCGTAAATTACGCACAGGTGGCACCGTGGCGCGCCGGAGAGGGATTACCCAAACGCACAACAACGGGGGGTCTTCCCTAGAAAGTGACTTCACCCTGGACAGCGATTCAAGTCTTCAGTCCAGCGACTCTCGTTTTTATCGAGTCGCAACAGACGACCGCAAAGCGCAAAAAGAAATGTCGAAGGGGGAAGCGCTCCAAAAGGTGGGACAAGGCGTCCATGGACGCGCAGCACAACGAGGACACGGTAATCAACATATCTTCAAAAACCTTGACCGACAACCAAAAATCCTTGTTGCAAAAGGGACTTTCGTTTGTTCCTCGAGAGAAAATTAATGTGTTTGGTGTGAAAGTTGATCTTTACAAATGTTTTCGACAAATAAAACTAAAACATTTCTTCTCCAAATCTGAAGTGAGATCAAGCTCCTCCTTATTCCGACCCAAGAGCACTTTCTGTCCTAACTCACAAAACGCATCTATCAATACGTTTTGTAGAATTGTTGAGAACGATATCATGCAACTCATTGAAAAAACACAAAGCACGGTACCCAATTTAACGCGAGAAGAGAAGTCTGCACTTAAAGAACTTATGCAAGACCAGGACATTGTCATAAAACCTGCTGACAAGGGCGGTGGTATTGTCATTCAGGATGCTACAAAATATCGACAAGAAATACTTTCTCAGCTCTCGGACAGTAGATTTTATAAAAAGATTAACTATGATCCAACGACGTGTTTCCAAAAAGAACTTTTTACATATTTACAAGAAGCCAAAATGTCAAATTGGATCACAGAATCTGATTTTAACTTTCTATATTGTAAAAATCCAATTCGCCCTGTGATTTACACCTTGCCAAAAATACATAAATCCCTAACAAATCCTCCAGGACGACCAATTGTGGCACAAATTAATTCTTTATGGTCTCCTTTATCTACATTTGTGGACTATTTTATTAAGCCTCATGTTCAACATTTGCCAGCGTATATAAAAGATTCAACAGATTTTATTGAAAAATGTGCAGATATAAATAACCTACCTGATGACATCTTACTATTAACGTTGGACATTACAAGTTTATACACAAATATACCACATGAAGGAGGACTAGAAGCTTTGCGCTTTTATTTGGACCAAAATAGTGACGCACGTTATCCTAATGAATTGATAATTGATTTAACCAGATTTGTGATGAAATATAATTACTTTTCGTTTGAAAATGATTTTATTTACAAGTTTCTGGGACAAGTATGGGTACAGTGTGCGCTCCTAACTATGCCAATTTATTTGTGGGTTTTTTCGAAAGGAATTTTGTTCACAATCCAGCAAAAAATCCTTTTCTACCCAAAATAATTAAGTGGTATCGGTTCATTGATGATATATTTTGTATATTTAATGGTAACAATGAGGACTTGTCAAATTTTGTTTCTCTCTTGAACAATTTTGATACGAACTTACACTTTACTGCGGAGTCAAGTCCTGTAGAAGTGCATTTTTGGACATGTGGGTCAAAAACAATCATGGATCCATTTCGACTTCTTTGTATAGGAAACCAACGGATAAAAATACCCTATTGTTGGCGTCAAGCTTCCACCCGACACCTCTTAAAAAGGCTTTACCATCAGCCAGTTTTTTAGGTTGAGGAGAATTTGCCACTCCACGGAGGACTTTATTCAAAAAGCTGAGGACATGAAATGCCGCTTTCATCAGCGCGGCTATCCAGTTGATTGGATAAATGAGGCCTATGAGCGGGCTTTAAATAAAACACGCGCATCCTTATTAAAAAAGAACGAAAAGAAAGCAAAACATTTCTCTGTGACATGCATTACGCAATATTCCACTCATTCGTATGCTGTCAAGTCTATTTTTCTTAAACACTGGCACATTCTGAAATCAGATCCAGAACTGGCATCGGTCTTTGAACATCCACCCCTCTTTGTAAATAAAAGAGGCAGAAATCTCAGAGACCACTTGGTTCGGGCCACCACAAGATCTCCAACCCGTGCGCAACAAACACTCCTGCGCCCTTTACCCGCCGGGAATTACCGCTGTGGAAACTGCGCCCAATGCAACAATACCTACAAAACGGATCACTTTCTTCATCCCCGCACGGGTCGCAAGTTCCCAATAAAAAGCGTCATAACCTGTTCATCCACCCACGTGATCTACATGCTCCGTTGTCCTTGTGGCCTAGCCTATGTTGGCAAAACCACAAGAAGGCTCAAATTAAGAATCTCAGAACACAAGAGCTCTATCCGTAGAAATGACCGTGATTATCCTGTGGCTGTACACTTCAACGACGCCAAGCACGACATCAGCTCCCTCAGGTTCATTGGAATTGAACAAGTAGCTCTTCCACCTAGAGGGGGCGATCATGACAAGCTCCTAAAGCAGCGGGAGGCATACTGGATCTATACACTTCAAACTTTGGCACCAAAAGGTCTTAACGATGAGTTTAATTTAAGTGTATTTTTGTAAATAATATTTTTGAATGATGACAGAGGTTAAATATGTTCTTGTATGTTTGCATATAGTTATCAGGCTTCATTTGCACTGAGCCTGTTTCACTGTATTCAGTATCTCAAGTACATACATATGCAACTTTTTATGATGATATGATGATGCCTTTTCTTATAATTGTATATATTTTCTGATATGTGTACATATGATTGTTCATTGTTATGTATACATGACACATGGGGATTTTTCGGCCTAAATGTATTTCATTCATTTTGTGAACTATGTGATTTGCATTTGGAGGTGTCACCCCGGGGGGGCAGGCTACTTCCTATATAAGATGGCTTTATGCCCTCCCCCAGCCATTTGCCTGAAGAAGACCTCATGGTCGAAACGTTGCACAATTAAATACCTTTGCATGGTTTGACGGTGTGCGGGATCTTTTTTGTTCTTAAGTATTGGGCTGCTCCCACTTTATCCAACGCACCCGCATCACATTGATGTGCGAAGTCCTTGTTCTTTCTCTAGATAATCAACATTACAACTATTTGCCTTGATCAGATTTGTATTACTAAACCAGAACTAGACCAACACTAGACCAAGTCTAAAACAGGTTAAACGAGGTCTAAATGGACTAAAGCTGGACTATCAAGAGAAAATCTGATTTAAACCAGAACAATAACTGGTGTAAACTAGGACTACCACTAAAACTGGACTAAACAAGACTATCAGGACTAAAACTGGACTAAACCAGAGATATCAGGACTAAAACTGGTCTAAACTAGAACTACCATAAAACTTATCTAAACCAGGACTATGCTGGACTAAACCGGGGATATCAGGACTAAAACTGGACTAAACCAGGGATATCAAGACTAAAACTGGTCTAAACCAAGACTATCAGACTAAAACTGGACTAAACTAAGACTATCAGGACTAAAACTGGTCTAAACCAAGACTATCAGGACTAAAAACTGGACTAAACTAAGACTATCAGGACTAAAACTGGTCTAAACCAAGACTATCAGGACTAAAACTGGACTAAACTAAGACTATCAGGACTAAAAACTGGACTAAACTAAGACTATCAGGACTAAAACTGGTCTAAACTAAGACTATCAGGAGTAAAACTGGACTAAACCAGGACTATCAAGACTAAAACTGGACTAAACTGATGTGAGCAGTGTCCTAAGACAAAAACACTAGATTTGAGATTATACACACACATATAAACTTGCTTCAAGTCGCACAAACTAGACAATATTTCAAACTCTAAAGGACAAAGTCAAAAACATCTAATTTTAAGAATTTTAAAAACAGAAATAAGACAAATGATGCTTGTTTCACTGGTATTTTTCACTTATTTCAAGTGGAATTTAACTTGTTGTAAGATGGTAATTTTTCCCAGTGTTTAGATTAACAGATTGCATTCTTGTGATTTCACAATTATCTACAGGCTAAACATATGTGAGGCGAGAATCTGAAAAAAAGTATTGCTCTGAAGGTAAAGATCCTGCTGTAAGTTTAAACAAAAAAATAATCCCTCCACATAAGTCATTGAAAAGCACCAAAATGCAAAGACAATTGAGTTTCCAGGGAGCTTAAATAAATCATAATGTCTGTGTCATTTATGTGTTAGTTGTCCTATACTCACAATGGGGTTGCTAGGTAACAGTTGTGGCATTACCTTTACACGCAGTATGTCATATTTACAGGACAAAAGACGATCATAAACCTTTTCCAACCAGATAAACTGTGTGAAAACGACTCGTCAGGGTTCGTACAGATTTTAACTTTCCATAACTTTTCTAAAACAAATTCCAACATTTCCATGACCTTGTCTTCACATTTCAAAACCAATTATTTGTTTTCAAGAGATCGAAACAAATCATCAATTATTTGGTTGAGGGCTTTCAATCCTTTGTCAGGACAAATGTGTGATTTGGAACAAAAGTCAAAGATTGAAGCAGAATGTTGATCTAAAAGAAATCTAAAAAATTGACATATAAAAGTTTTTTTTTCGTGATTATATTTTTTCCCAGATCACCCAGTCCTTGTTTTCAGTAGGGGAGACCAGGGCATGTTGTCACACTTTTTAGATTCATGCCCATATCTTTGGATCTGTATGTCAATATACTTATGAATAGACATTTTGAAGCCAAGACATGTCTCTTTCATTTGGTTTACTTTTATGTCATTTTGTAGGAAACTCCGACATACATAAAGACATACATAAAGACATACAAGCAGTTCAATAGACACTGTGACCTGCAGGTGGGGCAAGTTGTCACTGTATTAGAACATTAAATTTGAATTATTTTATAATGATATATTCTGATTTTGAGCAAAATGATCATCTGAAGCATCACATTGTAACATTTATGATCATAGAACATCTCTAAAATATGAATGAATGTCTTTGACAAACTGATGACAACATTTGATTTTTTTTTTTAGTGACACACAAAAAAAAAACATACATTTTCTAACTTTTATTACACTGTAATTAATGCAATTCATGAAAACTCTGAAACTTTAATAGAAATTGTGCTGCCTACAAATGTTATTTACTGAACAAATGTAGCACAATAACATGTCTACAATACCCGTTTAAACCTGAGAATTCTGTAACTTAAATAAAAAAATAATAAATAAAATATAGTATATATGTATATATAGCTTCGATAAAATCTGTCAAATCTTACAAAAGTCTACAAAATTAAAATGACAAATTACTGAATTATTATTACAATTTTAAACTTTACTAAACTAAATTCTTTAATCAATTGACTTATTATACAAAGTAATTTACTGAATGTATCATGAAAACCCCTAAAATTGACTTTTATTACAAGGTGAGCTTGTGACAACTTACCCAGTCTCCCCTAACTAGTTAATTAAATGAAATGCAATAATTTAGTTTCAAATCATTTAGTTACCACATCATTTTAAAATTAGTCTTTTTAGTTTTGAACAAATGTGCAAAGGATGTCAAAATAAAACTTTTATTAAAGTCACTGCAACACGTCCAATTTGTATTTTATGTGCAGTTTTTTTCTGTCTTAGCTAAACACAGACAGAATTTTGTTGTAGCAAACAAGTTTTAACTCAAAATATTTCATAAACTTTTCCAAAATCAGTAGAATTCCAAAATTTTTCAAGAGCCTGGAAGTTAGATTCAAGTTCAACAAGACTTTTTAGTGTTTTCCGCGACTGTACGAACCCTGAACGAGCAAAATGTTTATCAAAATCTATAATAATCACGTTTTTTTTTTTTTTTTACTTTTCTCTGCAGCAGCGCCGTTTGCCGTCAGCAGGGGGCAGAACGCGCAGCTCAAACCGCAGTGACTCACCTCTGAAGGACACTCACATTAAACCAGGATTTTACATCAAACTCACAACACCGGCCATGTTACAGCATCAGACTGATCACATTTACACTGCAAATACAATAAACCGAGATCTGTTTTTAAGCTAAAGGTTGTTTTTATTTTTACTGTGGCTCACATTTTCTGCAGATTAATGCCTAAAAGCTTAAAACATTGCACTCTCACGTGGCTGATATTTGTATTTGATGAGTTTTCAGCCTTCGTAAAGGTCATTTCATTGCAAATAAGTGGGAATGGTTAAAAAATAGTGATCTAAATGCTGAAACGTCGTTGAATAAAAATATTTAACATTAGCAACCTGAGACTGTAATGTTTTATTTGAATATTTAATCTGCTCCTGAGTGCATTTATTATTTCTTCTGTGATAATGATTCCAATTGACAAATACAAAGAAATGAGTAAAGCAGGAACTAAAGATTATTTTTGGTAAATGATTCTCTTCTGTCGATTATTTAATGCGATTAGTTGCTCATGTCAATGTGAATTTTTTTATTTTTTTATTCATAAACATTATCTTGTCTGGAGCAGATTTTGCCAATGCAACAAGAGGTTTTTCTTGATTCAGGAGACGAACAATTTACCTTAGCCAATCACCAGTTGTTGTTAGTTGTACATTAGCAAACTTTGTGTTTTTATCCATTTAAAAGTTTATAATAAATGCAGCACTTTGTGAAAAAGATCAATGAGTACTGTCAGAACCGAATAACAAATCATTTTAGTTCTCTTCAGATTCTGCGCTCTGATTGGCTGAGCTTGAATAGTTCACTCCAGTTTCACTTTATTTGTAAAAAGCAGCTTATAAGCCAGGGGTGGTAAACTGGTCAGAGGCCAAGAGCTCAGCTGTTACCCTCTACGAGTCGCATGAATCGACCACCAGGGAACAAAATACATTTATATTGCATTTAAATTTACAACACAGATCCCTAGATCCATAAGGCCTTTATTACAACTATATTTCAATAAAACAAGGTGTTGATGTAATTCAGGAAGGTTTGAGGTAGGGATGCACCGATCCAGCTTTTTCTGTTCCGATATTGATCCCGATATTTGGCTTTAACTATCTGCCGATACCCGATATCAACCGATACCAGTGAAAGGACTGAAATTGCTTCTTTTTCTTATAAAAACGTAATACATTTGGTAATATTGTGTTATGTAACTGTTGTTTGTAGTGCAAGTCACAACTTAACAACTTAATCTGAATAAAATGCCCAATATTATGAATTGCTTTGGATCAACATCAGCCTGTAAATTAGTCTCATTATGTCCAATTAAAGGCACAGCCACGATACCGGCTGAACTGATATCATGGAGCCGATACCCGATCCAGCAAAATGTCCTGGATCGGCACCGATATCCGATCCAGGTATCGGATCGGTGCATCAGTTTGAGGGCCCTCTCCAGGAAAGGTTTTTAAAAATCCTGAGCAATTTAGTGTAATTTGGTTTGTTACAGATGTGCTATCAATATTGTGTGATGTAATTTAACTATAATTATAAATACACAAGGTCGTAAAAAAATGGTCCCAATGGGGGACCAGATTTATGGAGCCCCAGTCCCAGGTGCCCAACTTAGCGCCGCCACTGTAAAACTGGGCTTTAGGAGCGTCAGTCTTGACAGGACTGTCCTGTGAGATCAAAGCAGAGAAAACACTGCTGCATAAACTTTAGGGCAGTGTCTAAACTTCTGTTTTGTGTCACAATAATGTAAAAGTAAAAGCTTTAAAGGTTTCTGAGATTGATCAAAGTTAGGATCACAATACAAGGATTTTTAGATTTTTGCCAGAGATCTAGACATGGTGAGCATTGATGTTTAGATTTTTGCAAAAGCTGTAAATCAAACTTCTCACCTTCGATCTTTTCCATCTTTAACTCCGTCTCTTCTGTCTTCTTCAGCTCTTCACCCTCCGTCTTTAGCTCCGCCTCTTCTGTCTTTAGCTCTGCCCCTTCTGCTTTCAGCCCCGCCTCTTCTGTCTTTAGTTCTGTCTGTTTATTTGTTATTTCTTCTTTCGCTACATCCGGCGTCTTCAGCTCCACCTCTCGTGTTTTAAGCTCCGCCTCTTGTGTCTTAAGCTCCTCCTCCTCCTTGACCTTTAGCTCCTCCTCTTTCTCTTTCACGTCCTGCTCTTGTGTCTGTTTTTGGGTCCGTTCTTCGGACTCTTTCTGGTCTTGGGTCTGTGCGGGGTCTTGGTTCGGACTCTGCGGATCTCTGAGGACCACATTTACTCCGTTAATTCCATTTACAGTTCGTACGTTCGGGACCTTCCACGCGTTTTCCTCGGAACACGACCATCGCACCAGATCCTCCACTTTCACCACCATTTTTCTCGAAACGGCCAAAACTTCATCCTGAATTAAACAAAAGAACATGACAGAGAGTTAGCTTTAGGAGGTTTGACATTGTGCGAGACCAGACGGGGACACAGACCTCTCCGTGGTCCCGGGTTCGGCCTTTCGGCGTGTCCTCGGGCAGAAAGTAGAGTCTGGCGCTGGCCAACAGGTGGCGCTGTGTCTGGTCCTCCCATAGCAAGGTCACCTGAGACGAGAGAAGACGAAAACATGTTAAAACAGTCAACATAGTCAGGACTAAACGTGGACCAGAGTCAGGACTAAACGTGGACCAGAGTCAGGACTAAATGTGGACCAGAGTCAGGACTAAACGTGGACCAGAGTCAGGACTAAACGTGGACCAGAGTCAGGACTAAACGTGGACCAGAGTCAGGACTAAACGTGGACCAGAGTCAGGACTGAACGTGGACCAGAGTCAGGACTAAACGTGGACCAGAGTCAGGACTAAACGTGCACCAGAGTCAGGACTGAACGTGGACCAGAGTCAGGACTGAACGTGGACCAGAGTCAGGACTAAACGTGGACCAGAGTCAGGACTAAACGTGGACCAGAGTCAGGACTAAACGTGGACCAGAGTCAGGACTAAACGTGGACCAGAGTCAGGACTAAACGTGGACCAGAGTCAGGACTAAACGTGGACCAGAGTCAGGACTAAACGTGGACCAGAGTCAGGACTGAACGTGGACCAGAGTCAGGTCTAAACGTGGACCAGAGTCAGGACTAAACGTGGACCAGAGTCAGAGTTAGTCAATCTATTTCTGCAGTTTTATAAACTACAAAGTTATTAAGACATTTTGCAGTATTTTAAGTTATAAATGTGCTTTTCAGATTGAAAACGACCACGTTGTGAATCTTAGTTAGCACATAGCTGGCTAGCTTGCGGGATGTCTTTAAAGTCTTAATATTTTTCAAAATCCATATGGCACTTTACAATTGAGAAATTTAATTTCTGAACCGGGGCGATCTTCTACTGTTGAGTCCATGACAGAAAAACAAAAACTGCCCACTGTGATAAAGAGGGACATTTTGTTTGGTAAGTCGTGTTTAGCTGAGCTCCATGCTCCAGTTGGGCCAGATGTTTCAATATAATTTATATTTGGAAAGCCTATCCACCTTATTCTGCGCCACCCACTTTTTTTGGCAGCAAATTCCTGTTTAAATCTGTTAAACTTTTTCAGTTCTACATTGGTAATCTTTATATTTTCCAATAAAAAGTGAGTGATAAAAGCAGCACTTTGTGAAAAAAACGAGACCACTGAGCACTGTCTAAATTGAATAATAAAATAATTTTATTTTAATCAGGAGCTGAATACAGCTCTCTGATTGGCTGAGCTTGGGTGGTCCTCTTCAATTTGTCTTTGTTGTTTGTAAGAAGTGTTTTTAAATCATAATTACAACCAAAATGACTACATATTTATATCAGCCATGAGTCGAAAGATTTAGAAGACAAACTAATCAGTGTAAAGATGCTGGGAGTGCTCACCCGGATCACAGTCCAGTGAAAAAATCTGAACAGGTGCTCATCAGGATCCTCAAGGGCAAAAACTTTCAAAGAGAACAAAAGAGGTCCGAGGCACGTCTGTCTTTTTGTTTGCTTTATTCAAACGCCAACGCGTTTCAACACCAGGTCTTCATCAGGGCAAAGTCTAACTAATCAGATTTAAAAACTAAGTTGTGTTTGCAGTGTAAAAAATCAGCTACTCCACCTTTAATGTAGCTAACATGTTAGCTTGTCTGTCCTGGTTTCAATGCTCCAAATTAGTCCTGTTCACAAAGAGGTTTGCAGCTTAAAGGTGAGGTAGCGATCTTTTTTAGTTGTAAATTAGTCAACTTTGTGCTTTTCACTAACAAGTAAATAGTAAATACAGTACTTTGTGAAAAAATGAGACCTCTGAGTTCTGTCTGAAGTGTATAATAAAGAATTTTATTTCTAATCAGGAGCTGAATGCAGCTCTCTGATTGGCTGAGCTTGGGGCGGTCACTCCAGTTTCACTTTATTGTTTGTAAAAAGAAGTTTATGAGCCAAAAATGCAACCAAAATGAATACATGTCGACCATGTGTCGAAGGATTTATGAGAGGAAGTTGTCACATTTAAAACCTAAATTGTGTTTGCAGTGTAAAAATCAGCTACACCACCTTTAAGTAACCCAGGTTTAGTCCAGGTTTAGACCTTTCTCGTGTTAGATGCCTGCATAGTAGAAAGGCTTCAAAGTTGTCATCTGGACAGCGTTTTTCATGTAGTTTATGTCCAAGCAATCCTTACCAAAAGTCATTCTTACTTTACTTACAAAAAATAAAAAAATGAAACAAAACGTATTTTATTTAGACTAATCAATATAAATAACATAATAATGATCACAGCCCCTGGGACTACCCAACCTTGAGATGTCACAGTCACAAAACCGGCGTATTTCATTTATTTATTTATTTTTTACCTCAAAGTGGGCACAATGTCAAAACAGGATTAAAAGCCTCAAAAAAAAAGAAAGTAATCTTTGCATTATGTGTCATTTAAATCTGTTGGAGGTCATTTCAATTATCAGCGTGTCCTCATAAACAGATAATCCATTTTCAGTCCTGATTGTTTCCATCTGAACGACTTTACAATCTCAGTATAATTTCACTTCATTTGTAAACCGCGGCAGACCGTCGTGTGCTCCTGTTTCGAATCGATTCTGATCAATGCCAAACGTTTTTCTCTCTGCGTTCTCGACCTAAAAGCAGAAAAATCAGCCTGGGTCGTTCAATAATAAAACAGAGTCGCATCTATAGCGCTGACCTACTTTGACTCTTCACACACACTCAGCTTCACACACTTATCGATCCAAATCTGCTTTACACAATATTACCTTGTTTTGTGTTGGATATTTTAAAGGACAGCATTTATATTTAAACCAGGCAAATATTGTAATACATGTTCATATTCTGTAAAGTATATAATGTATATCCTATATTTACAAAGTGAGGGTCATGAGATGATTTCAAGATGCACTTATACAATGATGACTCTGCATTTTATATACAGTTAGGTCTGGGCATTATTGTGATAAAAATATGATCGTGAGCTTACTGTTGCCGAATTGTGGTGATTTCCCATTTCTCTATTTAATGCATCTGTTTGTTAAAATACAGACAATTATTCCAATCTACTTCTCTTAAAGGGAACCCTGGATATGAAGACAACTCTGGCTTCCAGTGGCTCAGAGAATAGACTTTAAAACAGCTCTGCTTGTGTTTAAGTCTCTCCATGGACTAGCACCAAAGTACATCTCTGACATGTTAGTGCGTTATGAACCATCTAGGACTCTGAGGACCTGAGGGACCGGCCTCCTGCTGGTGCCCAGAGTCAGGACTAAACGTGGGGAATCAGCGTTTCAGTTTTATGCAGCTAAGATCTGGAACAGTCTTCCAGATGATGTAAGACAGGCCTCCACTGTGACAATGTTTTAATCCCGGCTCAAAACATTTCTTTTTGTCTGTGCATATGACTGAAATGCTTTGTCTGCACTCTTTTATTTCTTTACTTCTTTTAAAGTAAATTTTATGCTGATTATTTATATGTTTTAATAATTTTGTATTGTAATTCTGATGCATATTTTCCTGCCTTGTAAAGCACTTTGAATTGCTTTGTGTATGAATTGTGCTATACAAATAAATTTGCCTTGCCTTGCCTAAAACACTAGTACTGCTCATGCTTATTAAAATAAATTACAAACAAATACATAACTGCTTACTATTTTTTATAAAATTGTCATTGTTTATGTTGTTTTCAAACCACTGGGAGCCGCCATTTTGGTTGATGACATAAAATAGTGTTTCCATGGTTACTCCCACAATTTCATCGGTTTCAACAGTTGCCACAAAAACACCACTGACAGTGTCCAGTTCTTGCCTCTTCCTCTTGATTATCTTCAGTTTTACTAGATTCCACATAATCGTTCTGTATTTGGCTCAAACTGACAAGGTTTAACCCAGGAATTCATGTTGCTTAGTTACCTGCTACTGCCTGTTACCTTGACAACACTATTTTATGTCATAACCGCAGCCAAATGGCAGCCTCCATGTAATTTCTTTAAAACACTATTTTAATAAAACTACAAATACTTCCAAGGTATTTGTCCTGTATTTATATAAGTGATGATATTATAAGTGTTTTAGGGTAAACATGATTATATCCAGGGTTCACTTTAAGCTACGGTCACAATGACCCGTACGACCTGCTACAACCTCTCTGCAAACAATTTTTTTCTCATTTCCTACGTCATTCTTGAGGCGTTGTTATGAAGAAACAGCGCTTGCAGCCAGTTCGTAAGTTTGTAGACAGGTCGATGGTCTTGTTGAAGATTTTCTTCGAACAGTCTCTTGAACGCAAAGACTAAAACCTGTGCAATGTGCCTGTGCGGGAGAGTGAAAGTGGAAAGAAACGCACTACGTCCAAGCGACTGCGCATCTCTTGAGGCGCAGTATTTTAGCCTGTACGAGGGATATGTATGAAAGCCCACGGGCCTGGAGCACGCGAGGGAAAACGCAAATCGCCTGGAGACAGACACAACCACGGGGAGGACAGCTGACGCAGACATTTGGACAAGACAACTACTGCTCGCTGGAGGTGGAATATTGTTGTTGTGAAGTGCTTCAGGGGTGCACGGTAGCAGAGCGAATAGAGCTCTGGCTTCCCAATAAGGAGGTCGTGGGTTCGACTCCCGGGTCGGACCATATCAACATCTCACGATCTCTCTGGGTGGAGTTTGCATGTTCTCCCCGTGTCACCGTGGGTTTTCTCCGGGTACTCCGGTTTCCTCCCACCTCCAATAACATGCATGTTTAGGTTAATTGGGCATCACTGTAAATTTCCCTTAGTGAGTGAATGAGAGAGTGAATGGTTGTCTATCTGTCTAACTCTGCGATGAGTTGGCCACTGTCCAGAGTGTTCCCCTGCCTAAGGCCCAAAGTTACTGGGATAGGCTCCAGTCACCCGCGACCCCTAATGGGATTAAGCGGTAGAAAATGAATGAATGAATGAATGAAGTGCTTCAAACTTTATATGAACACAATGATGTCAATGGATTAGTCTTCAGCATCCGTCTTCGCTTTGGAAGTTTTGGCGTCTCTGTTTTTACGGAGGTTTGACTTTGTGAGTTTGTTGTGTTTCGAGAGAGAGAGATAAACAAGAGAACAGATTTCAGACAAAGCTTACACAGAATATACATAGCTAAGCATATTTGTGTTTTGCTGGTGTGCAATTAGGTTTTTTTTATTCAAATAATACACGGTTTACGAAAGGTTGAATAGCTAGAAACAACTTGATAAAGGATTGCGTTGGACGCAGGGACATCGCGCAGCTCCCGTGCGATACAAAATAGAAGTAGGATTACCGTAAAGACGCATTAAGCAAACTTTAGGGCACACGCAAGGATGCCGTAGGGCTTAATTTCCCCAAGAATGTTGTGAGTTGTTGGTGAGAGCTGAAAGTCTGCCGTAAGAAGACTGTAGGAAACAGTGCCGGCTCTAGCCATTTTGGCGCCCTTAGCGAGATTTCAAATAGCGCCCCTGATAGATATAAATTCTAGTGGGTTCTAACCCTCTACTTCCCCTTTCCAAAAGAAATGTTTCTTTAAATTCTATTTACAAACAGCCCCTTAGTGCCATAAGCCCTTAAATACAAATAACTGTCAATATAACAGGGTTTTGATGTAATTTAGGGGGGTCTGGGGGAATTCTCCCCAGGAGAATTTTTAAAATTCTGTGCAATTTCCTGCATTTTGGTGAGTTTTAGATGTGATATTTTTAGTATGTGATGTAATTTTACTATAATTAAAAAGACATGATTCAGATAAATAAAAATCAAAAAGGGGGGGTCCCCATAGAGGCCAGATTTAGGGGCGCCAGTCCCAGATGCCCCCCTTAGCTCCACCCTGTAAAACTGAGCTTTTAGGAGACTGACTCCACCTGCCATGACTGTCCTGTGTGGTTAGAGCAGAGAAAACACCACTGCTGCTGTTGTATAGACTTTTCTCAGGTCAGTGTGTGTCTTCTGTCACTTTCATTCAAAAATACAATCTTTAAAAGCCACGTTCAACATTTCCGCGGTGCGCCGTTTTTCGCGATTTTCGCCGTTGTTCTTTACACACGTTTTTTTTCATTGTACATTTTGGACCTTTTCTCCGTATATATAAGACAGATTTGCACACAATTTAGATCAAAATGAAGCTCCCGTTTCACAGAATGTCACTGGGAGTTCGAAATGCTTCTCAATGAAACGATTTGTCTGTTAAACAGCTCTGCTTCAACGCTGCACTGACCGCCACACGCAGCTTCCTGAGGGAGAGAGAAAAGAGAGAGAGGGAGAGAGAGAGAGAGAGAGAGAGCACGTGTGGAGACGCAAATGTTTCTGAATGAGCCAAAGTCGCACTCGGACAGGTCAAGAGGCGCATGCAGCCTCCGGTTCACCACACTGGCTACAGGGTCTTTGATTTTATAGCGTTAGTGCTGTGAATGATCAGATGCATGTATCAGACGTCAGTCACCCTTTGAGCTCCGCATCTCCGGAGCATCGGCCGGCGCCCCTCCTCACTCTGCGCCCTTAGCATTTGCCTATACTGCCTATATAACGAGCCGGCTCTGGTAGGAAAACAGTTTCCACTCCACGAGCCACATACGAACTCAGATTTCGTACGACCTGTAAGATTCGTACGACCATTTTATTAGTACGGGTCATTGTGACCGTAGCTTTAGTCTCAGAGTTGCCAAGTTTGTTTCTTTATAACGAATTTGGGCGTCTGTTTTTAATAGTTTTATGGATTTTGAAGGTCGTGTGTTGAGGTCTTTTGTGTTGCAGCTTCAAGTCAAGGTCCAGGTAAATTTTAGCAAATTTTTAGGTTGATTTACAAAAATATATCTATTTATGAATGAAACATGAATTTAGCATATTTTCAAAATCTGTTATTAGTGTTAGAAATGTCAAAATTGTTTTATCACACAATGTTTCTAATTAATCGATTATTTGAATAACTCTTTATGGGCTGAGGTCGCTTGTCTCAAAGGCTTCGTCACATTTTTTTCTGAAAATCTGTCCACACTGGTCAGTTTTTGTTCTGCTCTGAGTGAGTGACAGCTGGATTTAACTTTCAGAAAAAGCAGATGATTGTTTTTACCTCAAAGGCAAAAGACAATAGTCGACAAGAACTGTGATAAAATCAAAATTGTGATCTGTCTCCAGGGAAATTGTAATAATAATTTTTGCCATATCACCCAGCCCTATATACAGTGTGAATATATTTTACTAAAAACTGCACATTTGAGGAAATTTAGATAGCATTTATTTGTTCGTCATTTGTTTTTAGCGATCGCCTGAAAGTGAGACTGACCTCAGCGAGACACACGGGCTCCTCAGGTCCACAGCGGATGAAGTAGAACTCTCCCAGTCTCCAGGTCTGAACCGGTCCATCGGGTCTAGTCCTGCTGCCCACAGACTTATAGAAGGAGTAGGAGCCTCTCTGACACGACGGAGCACCCAGCCACTGAAGGAGAGAAGAAAGAAGGTTAAGAACACAAAACATGGACCTACAGAACACGACGGAGCGCCCAGCCACTGAAGGAGAGAAATATACAAGGATGTATCATTTATTAATATTAATATACTACAAAAGACATATTTGAATGAATGAATGAAATATTTATTCGGACAATATGTGGGAACAAAAACAAAAAAAAACAATAGTTACAACAGAAAAGACACAAGACACACAATATTTATCATGTATCTACAGTCTGTTAAGTTAGTCTAGTACAGGAGTGTCCAAACATTTTTCACAGTGGGCCGCATTTTGAAACTTATTTTGAGCGGTGTATAATACATGGCTTGTGAAGTGAATCATGCAAGTTTGGATTTGATCATTTTTAGTGAACCACCACTCGGATGAGAGTCCAGATAACTTTGAAGACGTTCTACTATGGATCACTCTTGAACGAAAGAGGGATGACATCAGCCTACTGTTGATAAGGCATTAAATTTTAGGTTTATATGACATCAAATGTTTGTTATTTTGACTATGATAGAAGAAATGCTCAAAACTGACATTAAAAACTATGCTTTTTGTAATTTGGCCAATCTAGCATGAAGTCTGAGGGCCAAAATAAATTGGACCAAGGGCCACATTTGGCCCCCGGGCCACAGTTTGGACATGCCTGGTCTAGTAAGTTGATCAACTCAATTTTTTCTCCCCACATGTCCCTTTTCAGACATGTGGGGGAAAAAGATTCAATGCTGTTCTTGTTCACCTTGTTTTGTAATCTGAAAATCATTCCAAGTACCCCCTCGCAGGTGCTCACGTCACGTACTCCCAGAAGTCCCTGATACCGATGGCTGGTAAAAACCAATGACGTACGCCAGGGCTATTACACTTTATTTTCTGAAAGTCCAGATTTTTTGGATGTTGGTGATCTCTGGGCCGGAGGCATGACATGCCACCATTTTTATTTGGAGTCACATAAATTATTCTCAACATTAGATATGTTTTAACATTGTAAACCACAGCTGTGTTACATTTTCTGAGAAAGTAATAAATTAAAGACTAGATGCTAAGAAAAATCCACAATCAAACCAGTACAAATAAATATATTTTTATTTTTCTTAGATAGGTCATGAGCCGGATTTAGATTGGAGGGCCTTATTTGGCCCTCGGGTCTTATATTGAATAGCCCTGATCAACGCCACGCGTCAGTGTTTCTATAATACACTGTAATTTCACTGCTTTTATTAAACAACATAAAGAAAACAGCTGATGCACTGGTCAAAGTGAAGGGTTTTGACCATTTCATGAAGCATCTAACAAATCATCAATTGAACACAACTGTCTCAGTGGGACAACTGGAGACACTGTTGCTCACATTGCCTCGTGTAGATCTTATGTGTGAGTGTGGGTGTGTGAGTGAGTGGCTGGTGATGGTCAGAGAAACTGAAGGCGTAGTCTATCAGTCTGCCCCAGGGCAGCTGTGGCTATAGTAACAGTTACCTTGAGAGTGTGAAGTGACTGAACAAAGAAAAATGTGACGCATTATTAAGTGTCTTGAAAAGTGCCAAACCCAGTCCATTATTATTAACCTACTTAGCTCAAGCTCACGTGTTCAGCTGCAAGAGACAGGAGTTCAAATGAAGTGGATGTTGTAAAACGTGACTAAAATATTTTGTTTTGCTCCTGTTGGATTCATGTCTAAGAGACAAAAGTGCATTAAAAGCACACATTCTGTATTATTTCAATGGATATAATATAATGGTATAAGGAGCAAAGAGGAAGCGACACATGAACATGAGGCTTTCGAGAGAATGACTCACACCTGCTGGAAAAAGAGCTACAATAATGTCTAAAAGAGGCTTTGAATGAACAGAAAACACTAAATAAGCGTGTCTGACAAGTTTAAACTTTAGCTTAACATCAGACATGGATCATACGGATTCAGAAGAGCAGCTGCAACAGGTTAATCAACAAGTTTCTTCTCATTTATGAGGTCGAAACTATTGACTGAAAAGGCTCACAGTTGAATTTAGTCATTGACAGTGAAGAAGAATGTTTATTAAAAAGTAGATTATTGTATTTACCTCAAAGGCAAAAGAAAACAGTCTAGAACAGACCTATGCCAAACAAGGCCTCAACCTGCTTTAATCAGGCCCCTAACATGTTTTACTCATTACACTGTGAAATGTTATTAGTCTTGGGTTAAAACTACTAGAACTCAGAATATTCATCAAACTTTTACTCATTTTAACTAGAATAGAATACAATTGCAAATATTTTATAACATATTTCTCAAGACATTTTTAACTGTTTACAATAGGGATGTTCATGGTTAACCGATTAACCAGTTAACCGAGTAAACTGACAAGTATTCAATTGCTCCAGCAGATGGCGCTAAATGCCACTGAACAGTTCTGACGTTTGTCAGAGAAGGAACAAAAGATCGCTAAAACTACAAAAACACTGTTTATCTCATAAGGACTGAGCAAACCTGCGACACTGCAGTGTTTATGAAGTAATATCAACCATGCACGGATTAATTAACTTGGATTTTATGTTGGTGAAGAAAACAGACTGGGCTTGCCTGGGAATCTTTCAATGTTTTACCTGTTCAAGACAAGCTAAGGTAAGCAGCTAACGTTAGCAGCAACTTTAAAACGTGACTCCTTATTTGAGAGTAGTTTTATATAATACATAGTGCAACCGTGCATTAAAACAGTGTTTATAGAGGCTTCTATTCAGCAGTGTTGTGCCCAGTTTAAAGGCCTGTCGCTGACTCGCTGATCTAAATTCACTCTCGTAGCTGCTGTATCTAATTATAACACTTACAGTGAAAACAACAGCAATAAAAAAGAATCGCTTTAACGTGTTCGATTAACCGATTATTGACCGTGAAGAACTAACGGTTAAAGAAAGTTTTGAAAATGTGCATTGTCTAGAAAAGTCAAAAAATCTACATTTCCAGACGTTTTAGAAAATTCAGAATTACATTTGGCGATACAAAGATGACAATACATAGAGCATGTTTTTGCACTTGTGTTCTTTTTCAAATAAGATGTGGCCCACTATGGTAAAATGGACCATGAACTGGACCACATTGTAAAGAAGCCTGGTAAACACTCTGTATCTGATTTACAGTGACCATTGACCAGTGATGAATACAGCAACATAATGCTTTGAAATAAAGACTGGCCCAGCATAATAAAGTGGGCCAGGGACTGGGCCACATTTCTTGGTTTGATCTGGTTTTCAGTCGCCTGCAGTACTTTTAAATCAACTTAACCAGATAAAATCCCACTGATATTTGTTCAGTTCAGTTTTGTTCTGGTTCACACATTGTGCTCTGGGCCTGTTCCAAATTGTGGTTCACCTTAGAACAGGGGTGTCGAACTCATTTTGACAAAGGGCTGCATTGGCATTGTGGTTGTCCTCGAAAGGGCCGGTTATAACTAAAATGAACCTTACTAATTTTCTGCATTTGATTATTGTATATTAATTAAAGTGACAATTACTGAATATACACCTGCATTAGTCTGAAAAAATGACTTACTCTTTAAGTTTCAGACAAATAATTTCATTAGGTTTAGACACCCAGATTACTCCTGGTACTAATATAAGATTAAATAAACCTTATAAGATCTCGAGGGCTGCATAAAACGAGGTGTCGGGCCGCATCCGGCACCCCGGGTCTTGATTTTAACATATGTGCCTTAGAAGTATAGTAGCACAAATGTACCTAGAGACATAGAGTTGGATTAGTCTTGCCCTTTATCTGTTGTGCCAATTTGCTCACGTTCTAGTTTTGATTTATCTCAGCTAGTGTAAGCCTGTTATAGGACAGACTTATTTTTAGACTTAATTTCAGTTTACTAAACATAAGTTCTTGGGGCATTTTTGTTGTTCGGCCCACAAACCATAGTCCTTTGAAAAATCTGGCCGCTGGAAAAAATAATTGAATAGCCCTGCCTTATATATTAAGAAAAATGTGCTTGGAACAATGGTCTGGCCCTTTGTCACCAGTCTGGATTTGAATATGGCCCTCGAGGAAAAATAATTGCCCAGCCCTGGTCGAGAAGAATCGTGATGAAACCAAAATCATGATCTGCCTCCAACAAAATCATTTTATAATATTTTACATTATCGTCCAGTCCTATTTTTACTACTAAATCATAGTTGTTGCTGATGTTTGCGCAGTAACTGTAGTCGTCGTAGTAGTAAATGTTGCTTAAATAATCCTTAATCTGAGTGAGACAGGTCCAGAGTTCACTCACATTCTTCTATGAACGGCTCCAAACACAAACTGTCTGAATAAAACACAAGAACAGATCCAAGGCTGAGGCAAGCTAATAACAAATAACTGATTATTACAATAATTTAAAAACATTAACAACTCTGAGGCTGAGAGAAGCAGGTTGAAAAACACTTATACGACGATATAATTATGTTCGAAGGTTTTAAATTAGGCTGGGCGATATGGCAAAAAATAAATATCACAGTTTTCTTGGAGCCAGATCATGATTTCAATTTTATCACAATTCTTGTAAACTGTCTATTTTCAAAATGCTTTTGTTTAATAACAATCATCTGCCTTTTTAGAAAGTTCCTTCTTCATGGTCAATGTCTAGATCCAGCTGTCATAGGCTGATCAGTGTTGCCAGATTTTCAGAGAAAAACAAGCGACCAATCCTAAAACAAATGACCTCAACCCTTGAATTAAAAAAAATAAAAAATAATAATTTTATTTTAATCAACGTGTATCTTCACAAAACAAATTCTTGCAATTTTCAACATTTAAAACTACTTTTAGACATGCTAAAAGTCGATCAGACCTAAAAAATAGCTAAAATCCACCTCTTTTATGACTTGAAAGTGAGCCCCCCCCCCAAAAAAAACAACCTTCATAATTCATAAAAGACTTTAAAACAAATAGGGATGGGCGATATATTGGTAGTGATATCGGTATCGGCCGAGATCCACGATATTTTGCGACATCGGTACCGGTCCGATATCAAAAGGGCGGCTGATATTTTTTTGGGGGGGTCTCTCCAGTCTCTGTGGGCATATACAGCCTCAGTTTGCTCTAAAAGCTTCATATTTGCATCTTTGAACAGACTAAAGAAAACAAAGTATAAATAAACAAACAATTAAGCTAAAATTAGTTTTATATTTACATAATAAATCCACAAAATATTTTTTTTTATCTCAGATAATTATATTTGTTTGTGAGTTTTGATCTTGTGAGTTGTGCTGTGGATTTTAAAGCAGAACCAAGCAACTTCAGCAGTAGAGCGCCCCCTACAGTTCTCTTCTGTAAATACCAGCATCAGACCTACAACATAACTTTTTCCTTATGTAATTTTTTTTAATCAATTTATAATTATTTCAAATAAGGCAAAGAAAAGTACATTAAAAATATTTCACACTGTCAAATGTAAAAATAAAAGAGCCAGTGTTTATCAGAAGAGCTGTCAGATTATAAGTGCAGGTTTTCCAGCAGGAGGCAGCAGAGAGAAGACTTTTACTTAAAATGTGAAGAAAATACATTTGTAACCATCACACAAACTAACAAAGACATTTAACAAAGCCAAAATGTCACTTAGATCTGCTTTAAATATACCCATCGGTATCGGCAGTTAGAGCTGGGCGATATGGCAAAAAAATAAATATCACAATTTTCTTGGAGCCAGATCATGATTCTTGTAAACTGTCTATTTTCAAATTGCTTTTGAGGTAAATACGATCATCTGCTTTTTTAGAAGCATCTTCTTCAGGGTCAATGTCCAGATCCAGTCGTCATAGGCTGATCAGTGTTGCCAGATTTTCAGAGAAAAACAAGCGACCAATCCTAAAACAAGTGACCTCAAAATATTACAAATAATGTTTAATTAGATTGTTGTGTATCTTCACAAAACAAATTTCTAGCTAAATTAATATAATAACCACTTTTAGACATGAAAATATGATAAAAGTCTATATTTTTAACTGAAAAATATCTCAAATCCACCTCTTTTATGACTTGAAAGTGCAGCCCAAAAAATACAACCTCCAAAATTCATAAGACTTTGACAAAACAAAACAGCATAATGTTGCTATGAAGAAGAAAACCTGGCAACTCTGAGGATGAGAAAAGTAGGTTGGAAAAAACAAAGTCTGTATTTGAACAGATGGATTAAATAGAGAAATGGGAAATGCTGATATGACGATTGAATAAAAAAAAAGGTTGTCAACAAGGTAGAGCTGGGCGATATTGACAAAAAACAATATCTCGATAATTTTCTGCATATCTCGATAACGATATTTCGGGCGATATTTTGCTAGTCCAACATAAATGAGTTAAATTAAGTCTTAAATATTCCTAAATGCCTAAAACTGGTCGACTGACTTACTGTTTATCGTGATTTTCATGTTTTGACTTTCTTAATATAAAAATTTGACAACACAACAAAAAACGTAGCCCTTATTTCAAGAACAGAAGGAGATTTTTTAAATAAATTGAAGTTGGTGTGTATTTTTCTTGCATCATGTAAAACAAGATTTTATGCTTGTTTCTTTAGCAATCGTAATCAACCTAAAATACTTCTCATTCTAAGCACATATTCACTTATTTTCAAAATTAAGTTGGTAATTTTTTTTTTTCAGTTTGTTTAAATATCAAACAAATATTTGTTAAATTAATTACAAGTGCAGGAATCTTTCATTACAGGCCCTATCATAATTGTTGTGAATTACTTATTGTATTAATTCTGATTGGAAAATAAACTGGTTGCATCTACAGTATTAGAAAGTTAGGAGCATCATTTATTTAACTTTCATTAGAAATTTGCTCTTAGTAGTG
This sequence comes from Mugilogobius chulae, assembly GCA_038363315.1. Classification (NCBI taxonomy): domain Eukaryota; kingdom Metazoa; phylum Chordata; class Actinopteri; order Gobiiformes; family Gobiidae; genus Mugilogobius; species Mugilogobius chulae. Next base: position 632,273 of record CM076399.1, on the reverse strand, counting down.
TGTTTTTACTGCTCGATATACTCGATATTCAATTTTTGCATATCTTAGAAACAACATTCACGATATTATCTAAAATTCGATATATTGCACAGCTCTACAACAAGGATGAGCTCGCGATTCGATTTTTATCACGATATTGCCCAGACCTATTTTAAATGTGTTGTATTAGTTTAACTTTTGAATTGAGAGATGTGTGGTTGATTTAAACTAAAATTATAACTAAAAAACTAAAATCTAAATGTGGGTCAGATGTGAAGCCCTGACACACAATCGTTTAAGCTCCAGGCAAAAAAACAAAACAAAACTGACTTTACCTGAAATATAATCTACAGCTGCAGCGTCTGTTCAGTTCAATAATATAGGTCAGTTTAACCTTTATACTTGATGAACAGCTCAACAGTTGTAGTAGTCTGTGTTGTTAGTTAAACTACTGTGATATCTCACCTTTGCTACAACAGCCTTCCTTTTTTTAGTCTTTAGTTACAATATTGTGATATAATTGTGCGTACACAGAAACCAAAGAAGCCAAATACTTTTAAAGTTTTGAATTGAGTGACTTTAAGAGACTTTGAGAGGCTAAAACAGTACTAATGAAAAAGAGAAGTTGTGAAAACAAAGCTTAAATAAAACTAAATAAAAATATATACTTTTTATTTGATATTTATTTCATGAATTATATCGTTATCGCAAACATTGTCTTTTATATCGTGATAAAACGTTTTTGTGATATTGCACTGCCCTAGTCAAAAGATGGAGCTCTAACATCACAGACACAAAGTGCTCAAAGCCAGAAGGTCCTGGGTTCGACTCCCGGGGCGTTTCTATGTGGAGTTTGCATGTTCTCCTTGTGTCTGCGTAGGTTTCCTCTAGGTGCCACTAAAAACATGTCCAGAAGCACCTCCCCCACGACCCCCCTGAAAAAGAGATTCTGAATCTCAATAACTTAAAGGTGCATTGCGTTCGAGGTTGCCTCAAGATATTATAGAGGGATTTTTGTTTATCATCACGAGCGATGCGCGCAGACATCCTGTAGAAAGAGCCACCACTCATAGACACAAACAGAGGAAACTAGTCGAAAAAGCTCCGTTGTCAGCTAACGTCAAGAGTTATCATTGCGTGAAAACAAAAGTTATGCTGCTAAATCAACATCTGTGAATGAAATTTGACTGTACGACCCTTAAACGTTACATTCAGGTGAAAAAACGACGAGAAAAACACTGTCTGAAGCTTCAGGAGACAGACGTCTGTCAGACTGGTTCAGACCTGATCAAAACAGCGTTTGTTGTTTTATACAAGAAGTTCCTAAGATTCTAATATTCTAATAAAATGGATAATACTGTCATCTATAGCTTCCTAATGCACAGAATAAGGATCCGAACAATAACAAGTACAAACCGACCTTAGACCGACTGATGCAAGGCCAAGTAGCACTTAGTAAAGCTGCTCAACTTATGATGAAAATAATAACCACAGTTATTGAAATCCGTATTATTCAAATGATCATTGGTTTAGAGAGACTGCAGCGCGTTAGTGTAAGGTAGAGAGTGAAGGGATAAAACTAAATATGTGACAGATCTCACAGAAATAAAAGGTAATTGTATTCTATTGTAAAGAAACCACTTATTTTTCATTATTTTTTAAACCTGCATTATAAAAGACACACATATACACACATATCACATGTAGTATTTTTGATCTTGTTCCTTTACTCTAGTCTCGCATGTTTGAGATCTTAAATTACTGTTTGCACTGAAAACAAAACCTCTCTTTGTCACTACAATCTGCAAAAACTAAATGCAACAGACCTGTTTTTGATAAAACGCTGATTAAAACTAAACGTGTGTCGTTCAAAAATAACAAATGTGTAAAAGCTGCAAACAGACAAAATGGCTGCTCTTAAGTCTGTGCAAGTTTAAAATAAAGCTTGAATTATAGAATAATTGACCTGTCTTTTAGGAGAATGTTTTGTTCTTCATTTGTTTCGATCGCAGTGTAACAGTGTCTTGTGTGTTGCTTAAAGCTGCACATTTGCAGAAAACGCGTGAATAATCTAAAATGCTGCTTCTCTTTGCCCTCGGAAGCTCATTAATGATTCATGAAGCTAAAAATACACTTTGCTTTGATACAAATAAACCAAGACAATAGATTTAGGCTTTAATGCAAAGACAAAAAATATTTTAAAGAAATGTATTTCTAGTATTATGCAAAAATGAGTTATTTGGTGAGTTTGTAAAGACTCAGTTATTGAGCAACAATTCAGTAGAAGACATTTATTTCTATAAACAAAGGTAGAAACTATTTTTTTCCTCAATTGTTTCTTTATAACTGTTGAAAACATTTACACTAGGGCTGTGCAATTAATTGAATTTCAACTTCAATGTTGATTATTGCTATAATCGTTGGTGTAAATGGTGGAATAGACTCTGTGCATTGAAGCTGTTTATTTTCAAATTGTCAGACTTTAGCGTTAGCATTGACAAACACATCTTTTATAAACCCACTTTGGTCCTTTGGTGAAATATTCTCTTCTTTAGGCGGGAACACCCTGGACAGTGGCCAACTTGTCGCAGGGTTAGACAGACAAACATTCACTCTCTCATTCATTCACTAAGGGAAATTTACAGTGATGCCCAATTAACCTAAACATACATGTTTTTGGAGGTGAGAGGAAACCGGAGAAAACCCACGGTGACACGGGCAGAACATGCAAACTCCACCCAGAGAGATCATGAGATGTTGATATGGTCCGACCCGGGAGTCGAACCCACGACCTCCTTATTGGGAAGCCAGAGCTCTAACCACTCTGCTACCTTTCTTTAAAATTACATTTAGAATGTACATTTACAACTAGAGATGTCAAGATTATCAGGTTAATCAATAATCGTGATTATTCAAGTCACAATATAATCGTAAAAACAAAAAAATAACAATCGTGGCAATTTTAGAAATAAAATTAAATTTCTATAGTTTACTCAATAGAAACTAGAGAACGACAAAATATCAGTCACAACAGCTAAATTTATAGAAAAAACACCAACATTTGGCACAGATCTTATGTTATACAGTATCCCAAACAAATACTTTTGTTTTGTTTTGTACTGAAACGTAAATTTGTAATTTAAAAATTCAAATATTTATATCAACAAACAGCAGAAGATAAAAAAATGGCCAAAAATGATTAGTATAAACCAGTTAAAGAAATATCGTCAATCTGCATTTTGTAAACTTGGTCACCCACTTGAGGAATTGTGACATGTTTGACAATGAGAATGAAATTTATTCATAATGACGTGAATAACGTGAATAGTCATGATAATTTTTCTGGCAATATGTGTAAGACTAAAATGTGATATTGTGACATCTCTATCTACTACAGTCCATTTGATTTCTTCACTCTCTGCATTTATGGAGCGCTCATGCTCTGCACTCTTTCCAAGCAAATAACTGTTTGAATAATCGTGAATCATGATCTCAATTATTATTTATTCACATAATCGTGATTATTATTTTCATCATAATTGAGCAACCTAAAACAAATGTAAAAATCACCACTGCAGCCACGTGAAAGTATCGATTCAGACAGAGCAGAGCCGGACCTTCCTATATGCAGACTACGCAAGTTGCGTAGGGCCCCGCCTTCTGCTGCTGAGCGCTGATAGTTTTTCGAGATTCTGTCAGTCCAGTCGTACATAAACCTTGTGCTGTACATAAACCCTGTTTGACCAATCCTACAGGCTTAAAAGGGATAGACACTCCCCTCTTCTGTTCTTGAGACACAGCCGCTTCCCCTGTGCAACTGACCAAAGCAGAAACAAGTGTCTGATGATTCTTAGCACACAGCGCAAAATCAAAGAGTCTGGGAACAGTTTGGACAACAAATACATGTTCTGGTTCTGTATGTCATAAGCTCCTAGACAATCTTTATTTTGTGTCAATAGGAAAAGTATTGGCTGAACTACGAACACAAATAGCAGATGAAATTAAACATCTGCAGATCGTAAAAATGACCGCGGTGAAATACGGCGGATTTCTGCACATTTATGTTGAATTATTTCAAAAGCCACTTAAAACATGAGGCTGTTTGTCCTGAAAAAGTTTCAGATGTTAGTATTTCTGTCCAAAAAGTCCGGCGCGATGATGCAGCTCATCAGCTGTTACAGCGTGAGCACATGAAGAGGGAGCAGAGGCGGAGCTCACAGGGAGAGGGACGGGCTGGGGCCCCATTTGGAAACACTGACACCAAGTGAAACTTGAGGAGAGGTGCAATGATATTAATGATAATATTATGCATGAAATTAAAGATTTGTTGGTCTAAAATAGCTTACTCCAAATTTAGAGAAAGTGGATTTGTTTTATTCAATTTCAAAGTCAGGATCTTACATTCTCTCTTAATTGTGAGAAATATTATTTAGCTTACACTTATTTTGTTTGTCACTTTGTGTATAATTATAAATTATAATGAAAAAAGTCAGTTTAAACACTGCTTTGGCTTGACTGACTAAGGTTTGGAGAAAAGACTGAAGGGCCCCCAAAGGTGATTTTTGCTTAGGGCCCCCAAAAGGTTAGATCCGGCTCTGATTCAGAGCCTCTCACAAACCACACAAAGTCAGACAGAATGCTTCCATCTGCCAAAAATAATTCACCAAAGTCAAGACACGATGCACAGTCTGACAGAATTAGGGATGTCACGGTATCAAATTTTATTGTCACGATTATTGCAAGACAAAACGCCATGATTTAGCGATTATTCACAATCACTAACAATTAATCAAACAGAAATATTTCATTTTCTTTCAACCTCAAAGTTTAAAATGTCCTTTTTCTTTAAGTTTGCGACACGTTTTGCGAAATAAATAAATAATAAAAAAAAATCTGAATTAAAACACATTTAGATGCATACTTTTATTATTATTGTATTAACTTTCCTAAATTTTGCTTATAAAATGGTCAATGCAGATGTTTGAATATTTGAATCCATATCAAGTCTGCCAAAAACACAAATTGGCTTGTCACTTTCGAAAAACTAAATACAAATTTATCTGTAATATAAAAATTGTGCTCCAATATCAGTTTTTTTATAAACTTGTCCAAAAGTGGAGCTAATATTTTGCCCATCCCTAGTTTCTGATGAATGAAAAATACTAAATAATGCTTTTAATTTTGGCACGATAATTAATATTTAGTTTTTACGATTAACCTAATAATCTTGACATCCCTAGACAGAACAGAGCATGACATTTTTTCCTGCTTTTGTGTTTAAAAATCATTCTAAAATCTTGCTACTTTACACTGGTTTAAATGGACACAAACAAACACTCTCTGGAGAAAAAACATGCCAAACAAACATTTTATCAGGTGTTCTTCTCAGACTTTTGCTTCAGTCGTAAAATAACATCTAAACTATCACCATGGAGACGTTGAGGGGGCGGAGTCTCTTCCTCTTTCCACGTGTTTCTGTTCAAAGCCGCGTTTCGAGCTGTGGTCTGTGGGAATAGCAGCGGTTCATTCATTCATTCATTTCTTGGTCTTATTTTGGGAAGCTCCGCCCTCCTCCACACTATACATTATAAATACATCTTCTGACACGGTGACGAGACCAGCACTATTCCTGAAGAAACTCTAACCTGCTCTGAGGGTTTTCTACTTTAGCGTTTTTCTATTTTCAACCCAGAATGTTTGATTATGGATCCTGCATTCACAGGCTGGGGAGCAAAGTTACAACACTGTATTTTTCTCTGAACTGACCTGGCTCTGTTCAGATTTTTACAAATTGAAACAGTTCAGTTGCCAAGTTTGTTTCTTTATAAAGATTTTGAGCGTCTGTTTTAAATATTCTGGGCTGGCCGATATATCGATATATATCGACATATGTACTGGACAAGATTATACATGGGACGATATTAAAATTTGCACTTACGATTATTGTGACCAAAATAATTGCGATTAACGATATTATCACGATAATTTACTAAATGTAAAAGTGCACTGTTTCAAAATCAATGAAATATTGATTACTGCACAATATGTATGTGTTTGAACAACTAGATATTGTATTTTGATCGAAGTACAATCAATAATGATTCAAAGTGAACAAATGTTTACAGTGTTGAGCAAAAATCTACTAACTTTGTCTCAGAGTCATTAAATAACTTTAATTAACACATGAACCTTTTCTTTGTTTAACCATAACACAGCTTCTCACTGGATTCACAGCAGTCAGATTTTAGATTCTCTTATGAAGCCACAGGCACGCGCCTGCTGCTAGTGCTGTAGTTCTTTAGTCGATTAATCAGTTGATGGAATCTTGGTCGATCAAAATTTTATTAGTCGACTAATTCTTTTATTTAGATTATAAGGAATTTGTATTCAACAGTAACAGAATCACTGGTCTGATCTGCCTTTTTTATAAACACACTGTTTCCTTTTTTTTTTGCATGAACTACAGACTATTTTAGTCTTTTTGAATAAGGTTTCTTGCCGAGTTGTCACAATACTCAATTTTCCAACCTGATTTTGATACAAAGAAATAAACTTGATTCTCGATTCCACAAGAAAGTCAGATTTTTATACAATGGACTGATATTTTCAAAACAAAATCCAAGTTTATGATCAAACATTTTAGTTTCAAACCAGTTTTGATGAAACTCGAGATTATTTTAAAACTTTTTAGATTTTCTTTATTTTGTTTTTAGCCGGAAATATTCGATTTTGTTCAAATTTTGATTTTGTTCAAATTTTTGACCTGTTAATGTTATCTGTATTTATTCTAATTTAAAATAATTGATTTGCAATATTTTTTATCAACTCTACTTTTAGCTTCAGAGCCTTTGCCACGCCCCCTTTTTAGTCGATTAATCGGTCGATGAGACATGTTTTTAGTCGACCAAGAATTTCTTTGGTCGACTACAGCCCTGCTTGCTGCTATAATTGCAATTATCGTCACGTACAATTATCACGATTATGAAAAAAGGGGTGCACGGTAGCAGAGTGGTTAGAGCTCTGGCTTCCCAATAAGGAGGTCGTGGGTTCGACTCCCGGGTCGGACCATATCAACATCTCACGATCTCTCTGGGTGGAGTTTGCATGTTCTCCCCGTGTCACCGTGGGTTTTCTCCGGTTTCCTCCCACCTCCAAAGACATGTATGTTTAGGTTAACTGGGCATCACTGTAAATTTCCCTTAGTGAATGAATGAGAGAGTGAATGGTTGTCTGTCTAAGCCTGCGACGAGTTGGCCATTGTCCAGGGTGTTTCCCCCGCCTAAGGCCCAAAGTCACTGGGATAGGCTCCAGTCACCCGCGACCCCTAACGGGATTAAGCGGTAGAAAATGAATGAATGAATGAATGAATGAAAAAATTCCACGATTATTTAATTGCGGCCCTTAATTATCACAATTGGTGATAATATCGTATATTGTTCCATCCCTAGACAAGATATTAATTTGGTCATATTGTAAATATCGAGATATTGTCTCACTGTTGAAAAAGAGTTCCTAAAACCAATGAAAAGCAGTTACAGTTGTAGAGAAAAGTGACAAAGACAAGAGGAAGATTAAAAAATATATATTTTTATTGTAATAGTCAAATATTGAACTTGTGCTGGAATTAATTTTACTCAGCAAAAGGCACGACCAAAATGAATTTACATTTCTACTTTATAGTCAGCAGACTAAAGGCTTAGAAAAATATCTCAATTAAAAAAACTAATTTCAAAGATATCGATATATAGGTATATCGTACATCGGGATATGAACAAAATATATCGAGATATACATTTTTGTTGATTATTGCCCAGCCCTAAGTAGTCTTGTGAGTTTTGAAGGTCAGGTGTTGCAGCTTCAAGTCAAGTTCCAGTTGAATTTTAGCTAATTTTCTGGTTAGATTTACATTTTATAAATGAAACATGGATTTTAGCAGATTTTCAAAAGCTGTTATGAGTGAAAATTGTATTATCACACAAAGTTCTAATTAATTGATCGTTTGAATAACTTTATTTATGGGCTGAGGTCGCTTGTCTTTGGATTTTTTTTCCAAGGCTTGGTCACGTTTTTCTCCGAAAATCTGTCCACACTGGTCAGTCTTTGTTCTGCTCTGAGTGAGTGACAGCTGGATTTAACCAATCACAGTAAAGCAGGAACTTTCAGAAAAGCAGATGATTGTATTTACCTCAAAGACAAAAGACAATAGTCTACAAGAACTGTGATTAAATCGAAATTGTGATCTGTCTGCAGGAAAATCGTGATAATAATTTTTTTCCATATCGCCCAGTCCTATTTGGAAGTAACTTATTTAATTAATTTACTGCTTTAAATCCATACAAATCACTTTTTAAGCCTCGTGTAAATGTAACAAGGATAGGATGCAAAACTACTCCATTATAAACCTCTAAAATGAAGCAGCAAATGCTTAAAATCTGAAATAACCACCGCCTCTCTGACGACTGTGACCCAAAACATCACTTAGCCACAAAAACAGTCATTTAAAAAAGCAACAACCATCATTTCAAAGCCAATATCTGCCTCACCGAGAGTAAAAGAATGTAGTTATGCAACAGAAACCGGCGAAGCAGCAGGGTTTTATCAACGTTTATAACACAGGAAACATGATTGTAGCCGAGAGAAAAAAATACTGTTAAAACTAGCACCTGATGACGTCACAAAGTGGAACGGAGAAATTCAAGCAGAAAAAAAGATTGCCAGTTTGGTTTTGAGTCAAGAGCAAGTTTGTGAAGAAAAGTTTGATAATGTGTTAAAAAATATATGACAAAGAACTAATATCATTATTATTCAGTTTTGATTTTATCTCAATGGTATTTCTGAACAGCTTTTAAGGAGCTATTGCTTATGAAGTAATCTGCTTCTTCTGAAAGTTATCTGCTCTGTGATTGGCTAAACCCAGCTGTCACTCACTCAGAACCTTAATATTCTGATAAATGTGAGGACTGGGGCGGACAAAAAAGTTTGAGCAGAAAGTGTGAATCAAAACAATTTAACCAAAAAAGCAGTTTGTCACAGGGTAAGGCTGTGCAATGAATCAAAATTAAATTCAGTGTTGTGTTGTGGAAGCCTCTTGGCCAGGACTCCCTTGTAAAAGAGATCTTCGAATCTCAATGGGACTTTCCTGGTTAAATAAAGGTTAAATAAAAAAAAATAAAAAAAATTTCAATTGAGATTATTGCTGTAATTGTTTACAAAAGTTGTGTAATCGAGTAATCGTGACTCATAATGAGTTTGTAAGCACTCAGATATTTCCGTGAGTTGCAAAAATACGTCCCAGACTGTTTTACAACTGTAGAAAACATTTACAAGAGTCCATTTTTATAACATCTCTCACCCATTTCATTTGATCTCTTCACTCTCTGAACGCCAACTGCTGCATTCTTTCTAAGCAAATAAACGTTTGTATAGTTGTGATTTAAATTATTCTTTAACTAATTGTGACTATTTTTTTCATCATATTCAAGCTAGGGTTGTCAAAAAAAAAAGATTATTAATCGATACTAAAGCGGGTATCGATACTCAATACTCGTTTGAACAAGTATCGATATTTCTAAGCCCCGCCCCTTCCCCCGCCCGCTAAGCCCCGCCCCTTCTTCTCTCATTGGAGATGGAAATGATGAAACTCAAATACTAGTCTGTATACTACATAAACAGCAAATGTGTCTGATAATAGAACAAAGCCCAGTCTTAATGTAAAGGTTCATGAATCAAGTTAATAATAAACAAATAATACATTAAAATACTATTATTTTAATAATATCAAAAAGAAAAATATAAATAAAAAAATAATAATTAAACTGTAAAACGTCTATCATACGAAAAAAAAAATTAAATTGGCACCGTGGTATCGAAATTGGTATCGAGTACCGATTTTTTTCCAAGTATCGAATCGAGTTTGAAATTTTAGTATCGTGACAACACTAATTCAAACAGTCCAATCACAGGGGTGAGTACCAGTAATTTGATTTTGATCACAATACTGCCCAGCCCTGGTTTTAGCCCAATTTATGACATGGTTGCTAGGCAACTATCTAGAGCAGAGGTTCTCAACCTAGGGTGGGAGTGCCCAGGGGGTCACAAGAGTTTTGTCTGGTCAGAAGGTCAAATTATAAAAATAGTTCTTAGTGCAACTTTCTTAGTCAAAAGCTAGTACGGCTAGAAAATAGAGATAGTAACAAAAACACCATAAATATTGTTTGTTTTTGTCTCAGATCGATGCCTGTTTTATCTCTGATGAAATATGAAAACCAGTATTTTTGGCAGGAGGGGGGGGGGGGCAGATTAGAACTACTGACCTGTTGTGATGTCATTAATTATGAACAGGAAGTGTTAATCCTAAAAATTGTAACATCTTAAACATTAACATAAACTATGTCTTGATAAAATTAGTAGCTTATCTTGTCATAGTTTCTTTAAATCTTTTCAATTTACTTTGTAGAAACTACTGTGGGTGAGCAAAATATCAGTTTTGGCATCAGTTTACCGTAGATCTGGTTTAGAGACAAAACGCTACAAAAAGAGCCAATTTTAAAAAAGAAGTGATGCTATAAACTCACAACTAAATACTTTTGCGATTAATTTTGGAAAAAAAAAAATCACATTTGTCTGTCAAGAGTGACTTCACAAACTTAAAAAGGTCAATAATATTTCATACAGATGGGGATCAAGCAGCTAAAACACAAAACTACTACTACTACTACTACTACTACTACTACTACTACTACTACTACTACTATACTACTACTACTACTACTATACTACTACTACTACTACTACTACTACTACTACTACTACTACTACTACTACTACTACTACTCTACTACTATCATTTGTGACATGAACAACTAATCGATTAATCAAAAGAAACAATTTACCAAATAGTCCATTACCAAAATAATCACTATTACAGTCCTAAATCCTATAGTCCAGGGCCGTGTTATAAGCAGCAGACATTTTGAGAAGCATGTTCAGACAGAGTTTTGACCTGTATTGAAAAACTGCAGAGAAAATCCAAAAATAGCAACAATAATATCAGAGACCAAAGTCCCAATGACAGATTAAAGGAGAGCTATTGAGTAAAATGTATTTTTCTACGTTTTTACCTTACCTTAACTGCCCCTTCTCTCATCATCAGTTTACTCAAAGTTTTATTGAGAATGATTCTGCATGTTTGAGTAATCGTGTATTGTCTTGCAGCCGATCCATGAATGCTCAGAAAAGCCTTGTCCTCACCCAACAGTATCAAATCTTTCATGTTTAGACTCATAATAAAGTTTAACAAAAGAAATAATCTCTTTTGCAGAATACAGGCCTACTTTTCAACATAAATACATTTATCACACTAGCTTTTTATCTCATTATTATTCTGATAAAGTCACTTCCACAGCTTCACAAAATATCCATTCTTGTCCTGCTTAAAACTGATTCTTAATAAGTTAATTATAGGCTTAGTATTGATTAACATCTGATTAGATTTCTATAAATGTCATATGAACAAGCAAAGATCATCATTCTGTCTCTGCAACTGGCTAAATAGTTTTTTGTGTCATTTATACATCTAAATATAATCAATTAAACTTTAGGATTTGACTGCAACAAGTTAATCAATTCAAAAATTATCACCCACTAATTTAATTATCATTAATTTACAAAACACAGAATCCAAAAACTGTCAAGTACTGAGAGAAAGTGTTGGATCAGACAAATATATTTACAATTTTCCATGTTTATTGTTTGTCAATTGTTTATTTATTCTATATTATATGACTTTATTAAGGTTTTTATGATAATCTACTTTCTATAAGCAGCATTAATATAAAAACACAAGATTATCGTTGTGCCTCTGCATTTAAAACTGGCTTCTTATATTTTGATTTTTGTGTCATTTATACATCTAAATACAATCAAATAACCTATTAGGCTCGGGATCGTGACATCATACAGCTGTAGAATGTTCAGATGGTCCAATGTTAAACCAATGGAGATTTTAAATAGCTAAATACCGAAAATAGAATTAATTAAGTTATATTCTGACACTACCAAGTGATAGATAAATTTACCAGTACTGACCCAGCAGTTTATTGGGCGGATCCACGGTTGTTTTGTTTACTTTTTTAAATCGTTTTGTCTAATGTGTTCCTATGGAAGTTCTGCTAAACTGTCAGCAAACATGGCGGATTTGCCATTATTTCCATGGTAACCACAGACGCTTCCCGAGCCTAATAGGATTTTAACTAAGACTACAAAAAGTTAATTGGTTATAGAGGTTATGCAGGTGACGTCACAGCATTCTATCTGTGAGTGGAGAGAAAGAACATTTTCTCTTGTAAGAGTTCAATAAAGAGCTAAAACAGGAAAAATAAACTACAGTTTGATAACAAATCCAACCCACAACAAGTCTACTGAGCACTGGGTTTGTAACTGACATGTAAACAGAGAAAATGAAGTCAACAGTTGTAGTAAAGCAGATAAACTTTAGCTTCTCACATTTATCAGACATTGAAATCACACACAGTTGAACTTATTACCTTTTTCTTCTTAAAAAAAATGTTTTTGAGTCCATTTGTTGCAGTTAAAATGTCCTAAATAATCAACTGTTTTAGCAGACAAGCTTGCAGCTAACAAGCCGTTGCCGCGACAACAAAGAAATACATTGAAGAAATGCCACTCATTCTAAATGTTGCTAAGCAAAATGATGTCAGTGCATAACCTCTATTGGAAAAATTGAATAATAATCAAGTAGGCCAATCATTAATTTACAATACATAGACTCCAAATACTTTCAAGGGCTGGGAGAAAGGACTACAGTAAATCAGACAAATATACTTAGATTTTTATGTGTTTTTTGTTTGCCAATTGTTTATTTATTCTATATTATGTGTCCACATTACATTTTTTTTTGGACAGAAGAAAAGATTCCATCTCTGCATTTAAAATAAGCTTCTTATAATATGATTTTTAAGTCATTTCTAATCAATATAATCAAATAACCTATAGGATTTTAGACCACAACAAGTTATTCTGTTATTGGACAATTTATTTTATGACAATGTACTTTCCATAAATAGCATTTATATGAAAAGACAAGCAAAGATTATCATTCCATCTCTGCACTTAAAACTGGTTTCTTATAATTTGATTTTTGTGTCATTTATACATCTAAATATAATTAATTAAACTAGTTATAATTAGATTTGTATGTTTTTTGTTAACCAATAGTTTATTTATTCTATATTATACGTCTATATAAAGGTTTTTTATGATAATCCACTTTCTATAAGCACATTTTCATGAATAATTTATATGAAAATACAAAAAAAGATTATCATTTCATCTCTGCATTTAAAATAGGCTTCTTATAGTTTGATATTTGTGTCATTTATACATCTAAATATAATTAATTCAACTAATTATAATACGATTTTTATGTATTTACTGCTTGCAGATTTTTTTTTATATTATTTGTCTATATTAAAGTTCTAAAAATAATCTACTTTCTATAAGTACATTTTTATGAATAATTTATATGAAAAGACAAACAAAGATTATCATTCTGCCTCTGCATTTAAAATAGGCTTCTTATAAACCGAGTTTTGTGTCATTTATACATCTAAATACAATGAAATAACCTATAGGATTTTGACTACAAATTAGCCGACTAATCACAACTAGTCAATTATTCCAATAATTAAATTTAATTATCAAGTAATCATTATTTAAACCTTATTAAGTCTCAGGAAGGTGACCTCACACAACCGCAGAACAATCAGTTAGCCTAATGTTAAACCAATAGAGCTTTAAAATAGCTAAAAAAACGAAAAAAACCCTAATTAAAGCATATTCTAAAGCTACAGAGTGATCAATATATTTACTAGTATTGACCCAGTAGTGTTTTGGGTTGCTCCACAGTTGTTTTATTCACTTTTTATATTGCTTTTGCTAAATTATTCCTATGAAAGTTCAGTTAACCTGACGAAAAAAACATGGCGGATGTGCCATTATTTCCATGGTAACGGTTGTCACTTCCCGAGTCCTCTACACAGACTCCAAAAACTGTATTATTAAATCAGAAAATTAGGCTATAACTTGATTTTTATGTGTTTATTGTTTGCCAAATGTTTATTTATTCTATATTATATGTCTATATTAAGGTTTTTATGATAATCCACTTTCTATAAGCAAATTTTTAAGAATATTTTTTATAAAAAGACAAGAAAAGATTATCATTCCGTCTCTGCATTTAAAAAAGGGTTCTTATAATTTGATTTTTGTGTCATTTATACATCTAAATATCATTAAATAAACAAATTATAATTCGATTTTTATGAATTTAAGGCTTGCCGATTGTTTTTTTATTCTATATTATATGTCTACATTAAGGTTCTAATGATAATTTACTTTCTATAAGTACATTTTTATAAATAATTTATATGAAAAGACAAACAAAGATCTTCATTCTGTCTACATTAAGTACTGGCTTCTTATAATTTGATTTTTGTGTCATTTAAACACCTAGACACAATCAAATAACCTATAGGATTCTGACTACAAATTAGCCTACTAATCACAACTAATCAATTATTCCAATAATTAGATTTAATAATCAAAAAATTATTATTTTAACCGTATAAAGGCTCTGGAAGGTGACATTACACAACAGCAGAACAATCAGTTAGCCTAATGTTAACCAATAGAGCTTTAAAATTGCTAAAAAAACGAAAATAACCCTAATTTAAGCACATTCTGACGCTACAGGGTGATAGATATATTTACTAGTATTGATCCAGCAGTGTTTTGGGTTGCTCCACAGTGGTTTTATTCACTTTTTATATTGTTTTTGCTAATTTATTCATATGAAAGTTCAGTTAACTTAACAAAAAAACATGGCGGATGTGCCATTATTTCCATGGTAACCGTTGTCACTTCCCGAGTCTTCTACACAGACTCCAAAAACTGTATTAGGCTCGGGATCGTGACATCATACAGCTGTAGAATGTTCAGTTGGTCTCATGTTAAACCAATGGGAGATTTTAAAATGCTAAATACCGAAAATAGCGTTTATTAAATCACATTTTGACACTATATAGTGATAGATAAACTTACCAGTACTGACCCAGCAGTTTATTGGGCTGCTCCACGGCTGTTTTGTTTACTTTCTTTAATCGTTTTGTCTAATGTATTCCTATGGAAGTTTTGCTAAACCATCAACAAACATGGCGGATTTGCCATTATTTCCATGGTAACCACAGACGCTTCCCGAGCCTAATTGTTAAATCAGAAAATTAGGCTATAACTGTATTTTTATGTGTTTATTGTTTGTCAATGTTTATTTATTCGGTATTATAAATCTATATTAACGTTTTTAATCCACTTTCCATAAGCAGCAGCAGACATTTTGAAAAGCTCGTTCCGAATAATGCATTATTTTAGCCTGGTATTGAATAACTGCGGAGAAAAGCCTAAAAATAGCGCAATATCAAACACTACTGCTCAAACTGTCACGGCCAAAAAAACACAATTACGCGTTTTTGAACAAAGATTATAACGTAAAAAAACAAACAAACAAACAAACAAGCAAAAACGGCGTAAGCTAATAGCGTTAACAAAGCTTCAAGATTTCTCAATGCTTTTTTTTTTTTTTTTTTGTAGGTATAGGAAGAAAGCCACATGTAACAGAGCCCTGCCTAGCGATGGAATGAGAAACTGCACTTTAAGAAAAAAAAAAAAAAAAAAAAAAAAAAAAAAAAAGCCAGAATATAATATGAGCCTTGAGACAGCCCTCGAGACTAAATGAACGTAGACAGGTTTTTTAAGATGGAAACCCGACGTTTTGTAGCAGCAACGCGACGAGACATTTTCATTTTTCGTCTAAAAAAAATGTTTATCTCGAAATCAGATTGAAGAGGAAGAAGGAGGGGAAGAGGAAAGCGACGGAAATTAATAATAAAATGTCTCCAGCTTGCACAATAAATAAATAAATTACGTCTAAACAGCTAGATTGACCTTGGCTGCATCCTGTTTTTCAAAAATACGAGCAACGACAACAAAAAACGCATGTTTGGCAAAAATATTAAGCTTGCTGCATTATTTTTATTGAAAGTCTTTCATTTTGATCAAAGAAAATGGCTGTTCAAATCAAATTAATACTTGATTGGATTGATATAGAGTGATTTGCTCTAGCTCACAAAAAAGAATCACGTTTATTGCAAAAATATCAATACGTTTAGTTGAAAATTACATTTTTTGTTTTTAATATGCTGTCGATGTGTGCCAAATGTCGAGTTGAATACGTTAAGTAACAATGTGTTTCTTATTAAAAATCCACCGCTGCTGATGTTGCTCCACCTCGTCGAATTATATTAAAATATGTGGCGTGAATACATTCAGATATTGTTACTTTATCGCGTGGCAAGACGAGCAAAACCCAGCCCCATTTTTGTCCAAATCCTTCAACGAGCTGGAGAAAAGTTTGCGGATATTTTAAAGCAGGCACGAGGCCAGAATTGTAATTTTATTTGGCTAATGTTTTGACTCAGGGTGGGGGTTGGTAAAGCATTGAGCGGAGAGAGACTGGCGACACGACACACAAAGAAATTAATCATTAACACTGCGAAAATATCCCCAATATTAAAGTGGATTTTTGCGTGGGACGTGCGTGAAGCCAGCCACCGAAATCAGCGAGCCAAACGAAGGATATCCACGTTTGAAATGGCATATCAGCCCACAGCTTCCAGCAAATGGGGGAGGAAAGTTGCCTGAATAAAGTTGTAATTGCAGTGAGCTCAACTCTTCGATGGCAAAACAATCAATACGACATGGGCAAAGTGAATGAAATCAAACCGCGAATCGGCGTCAAATTCAAGACGAAACGTGTCAGAAATATTCACGATTAGCCACCGTGAAAATCCCCCTTGACCAGCTCAGAAAATGACATTTTTTAGCAAGATATTGTGGCTGTACCTGTATTGCATTGTGCTCCATTGCAGTCCTGCATTCCTCTGTAAAGGCCCTCTCCGGTTTCTCTCTCCGCCGCCGGGACTCGCCGACACAAAAACAAGCGCACCACGGCACTAAAAAACTGCTTTTTCACACAATATAGGGCAGGATCTAGGTGTGGTCAAAGTTTGCCACACAGCCAAACTTAATCTTAATATTGAAAAATGATTTCCCTTTTTTTTATGCGGCGAAATAAGCGACGCGATACGGCGCAAATCCACAGCGCCAAAGTCAAAATAATTAGGCGAATCGATGCGAGGAAATTGCGCCGTGGTCTGTGGGAAAATGCGCGTGGTTTAGTCAAAAATTCGCCTTGCATTCACAAATCAAAATAGTTGAGCTGATCCCAGAGCGGTGTGTGTTATAGATGTGTGCGTGAACGGCGCATGCGCGGACAAAGACGCATGGCGATAGAACGTGAAAGTGTTGATCCGCAGAGACGGAGGCTGCACGCGCACGGACCGCACTTACAGGGTTTGGTTAAAGTTAAAAAGTTATGAAATGCTCTTTTTGGTGAGTTGTTGTCAAACTGGTTATAAACAGGAAATATAATGGATAAGTTAAGGAAAAAGAATAGATTTATGTTTAAGAACATAAATCTAAGCTTCTTGAAATGAACAATAGCCTAATAGTTAGGCTCATGTGACAGATTATCACATTTTTTAAATTATGTTGTTACTTTTGTCGCATTGTCAGAATGGAAAATATTTAATATAGTTTCACAGCAGTCAATGGAACTATAACTCATTCCTGTTATGTGAAACACATGACTCTCATGTGTGCTTTATCACACTGTTTTGGTTCTGATGCATGAGATTTTAAAGTGAAACATGTTTTAAGACACAAACGTAAATACTTTTCCCCCATTATTTTAAAGGCAGGGTGTCCCACCCTTTAGTTTCATGTTGTAAATGTCCCAACATATCATTATAAGATCATTTATGTCAGCTTAGCTGATTTAATTGACATTAAAGGTTTCTAATTACTAGTATTATTTATAAACTTGCTATATAGTCCTATATTGTTCCAGTACTCATAGCGACCCAAGCAGACCTGCTAAGAAACCTGTGTGTCATAGTTGAAAGGTAAAGGGTACTTTTGTTGTCCCAAATAGGGGACATTTCAGAGTTGCAATAGTAAGCACAAAAAAATAGACATAAGAGACACACACATTCATATATACATGAGTCCATGTTTAAAGTTGGGATAGCTAACGTTTTAGTTGTAAACAAGTAAACTTTGTTTTTTTCCACCAAAAACTATGATAAATGCAGCACTTGTGAAAAAATGAGTCCACAGAGTACTCTCTGGTTCGAATGATAAAGAGTT
Source organism: Mugilogobius chulae (assembly GCA_038363315.1). Lineage (NCBI taxonomy): Eukaryota > Metazoa > Chordata > Actinopteri > Gobiiformes > Gobiidae > Mugilogobius > Mugilogobius chulae. The sequence continues at coordinate 613,952 of CM076399.1, read as the reverse complement.
TTAGTTCTAATCAGGAGCAGAATGCAGCGTTCTGATTGGCTGAGCTTGGGTGATCCACGCCAGTTTCACTTTAAAAGAGAAAAAAGAGGGTTTTAAATCAAAATTGCAACCTAAACTAATGATATTAACAATGCATTGAAGGATTATGAGAGAAGGTTGTCAGATTTAAAACCTAAATTGTGTTTGCAGTGTGAAAATCACCTAACCCACCTTTAAAGTGGGTCTGAGTAGTTGTTTTCACAGCTCCCAAAGGTGGGACAAGGTCATTATTTTGCAAATCTCAAGTAAAACTCAAGTCTTTGGCCTCAAGTCCCAGTCAGGTCCAAGTCAAATCCCAAAATGAAATGGTTTTGGGATGAGAGTTTTTCATGAGAGGACGAATGAGGGATTACGGACTAATGCAGAGGAGACTAATCTTTCTTGCTCTTCGGGCCAAAATTAAAAGTTTTTTTCCTTGAAGGGCCAATTGGAATGATTTTGCGTGGTGCAGAGAGACAGGCCAAGTTTTATGTTGTATCTAAAAAGTTTATTCGCGTTATAAATTAACTGACATTTTTCTTAAAGTCCCTTGTAGAATATTGTGCTGCTAGTATCTTGTATATTGTATTATACTGTAATTGTGAACAGTTTTAAGCATTAGGCAATACTATGTTAAATGGGGATGAATGAATGAGAGTGTCAGGTAAAAGCTGGAGGATGTGTGAGTGTGTACTGTTTATTACTGCCTTTTCTCAGGACTGCAGATGGAAATTAGCTTTCTAGCTATAATCTGGTACAAGCATCTTTGCCTTTTTTTGGCATTATGTAACTGTACAATGTCCTGTTAAAATAAAATAAATAAAGAAAGAAAGATAACAAAGTAATTTACAGTGTTACAAAAGTCATATTTACTGGTCAAATGACAACTATAAACCTCAAAACTGTTCATCATGTTCACTGTGTTTTACTGAAAAATACAGTTTAATCTGTCATACGCACTTTAAACAAGAACAAAAATACACATTGGCCTAAATGACACTGAAGTTACACTGTGACACATGATAATATCTGGCAACACGTTATTTTCATAAATACTTGTTTAGACTCATTAAACTGCTTCAATTGTGTGTAAATGGTCTTGGAAGTCATTTATTCGTCAAATTCTTCACAATAACTATAATTTATAACATTTACTACAAGAACTATAAAACAAACTAAGACAAAAAAGCTTTAATAGTTCCAAACTTGACTATAGAGGTTATGCACTTGTAACCAGTGTAGACCCCACACGAGGGACCAGGTCGGTGAAGTGTGTGGTGGTTTGGGATAAAACTCACCCCCTCAGGTATAAAAGCAGGACTGGCAGTTTGGGCCAACGGGAGCATTCCCTTTAGCTCAACGTGTTTGTCGGTCGCCTGCGGAACAAAAGATCGTGGTTCGACTCCCGCTCAGGGCGGTACTAACCACTATCGTCACACCACTGACATCAATTTATTCCAAAACTTCTTAGCAACATTTAGAATGAGTGGCATTTCTTCAGTTTCTTTGTTGTCGGCAACAACTTGTCTGTTAACAACAGTTGATGATTTAAGACATTTTAACTGCAACAAACGGACTCAAAAACATCTTTTTAAGAAGAAAAAGGTAATAAGTTCAACTGTGTGTGATTTCAACGTCTGATAAATGTGAGAAGCTAAAGTCTTGTTGTTTATCTGCTTTGCTACAACTGTTGACTTGATTTTCTCTTTTTACTTGCAGTGTTGGGTGTAACTTAGTTACTGTAATTAGATTACATTTTTGAGTAACTAGTAGTATAACTTAGTTACTGTGAAAATACTTGTAATTAAATTACAGTTACTAACAAAATACTCTTAGTTACTTTTAAGTAAAAAAAAATCTACAAAAATGGCTTATGTGTGAGATGAAATGGCTCAGAGACACAGATCAGCAGCTGGAACAGGGCCCAGAATCATATCTACAGCTTATTTTACTTAATATTATCCTATTTAAGCAACTCATTTGTTGTTTGCTTTTGTATAAATGCCAATAATACAATTTTAAATCCTGGTTTTGATCGATGTTTGCCTTAATACACAAAAAGTAATCCCAAAGTAATGTAACCAAGTTACTTTCTTGGGGCAGTAACTAAGTAGTGTAACTAATTACATTTAAAAAAAGTAATAAGTAATGAGTAACTACTTACTTTTTCAATACTTTTCCCCAACACTGTTTAGTCAGTTACAAACCCAGTGCTCAGTAGACTTGTTAACTGTGTAAAAATAAACTACAGTTTGATAACAAATTCAAACCCACCACAAGTCTACTGAGCACTGGGTTTGTAACTGACATGTAAAAAGAGAAATCAAGTCAACAGTTGTAGCAAAGCAGATAAACAACAAGACTTTAGCTTATCACATTTATCAGACATTGAAATCACACACAGTTGAACTTATTACCTTTTTCTTCTTTAAAAAAAAGTTGTTTTTGAGTCCTTTTGTCTCATTTAAAATGTCCTAAATCATCAACTGTTGTTAGCAGACAAGCCGTTGCCACGACAACAAAGAAATACATTGAAGAAATGCCACTCTTCTAAATGTTTCTAAGCATTTTTGGAATAAAATTATGTCAGTCTATTTTCAACCCGTTTTAGATCAATTTTTTGTTTTACAATGAACAAAATGTGAATTACTGATCTATATATGTTCTAGTTTCTTACTAAAGAGTTGGGGAAAAAAACACAATAGGTCTCCTTTAAACCCACGTCCAGAGTGCGTGAAACTGCGGGCGTGACGCTGCGGTCTTCCGGGTTTACGCACTCACCCTTCTTCCGATAGAAAAGCAAAGAAAAGCTTCATGAACCGAATCAAAGCCTAAATTTTGACTCCGTGCGCAGTTCAAAACGATATCTGCGTGAAATACTTACGACCCACGCTGCGTCTGCTGCAAAAAAACGCGCGTGCCTGCCAGATCTGAGCGTTTAATATCGCAGTTTTATTCTTTTTATTGAAGCAGAAATATTTGGGAGGCACAGCTCGGGTTAAAAATACAGCCACAGCCACATCACATAAGCCTGTAATGACCGCGTTCAAACACTAGGACTCAAAAATAAGACCTTTTAATATATTCTATAGCAGCCATATTGAGAACAAAGACGTGGAGCGTTTTAATCTGCTGCACGAAATATTACAAAACATCATGGTTAATCAGTGGCAGATCGTTAAAACGCAGCGTCAAGATTTTGTGTCAAGTGTTGGAAAAGTGTAATGTTTGTTTATGTTATTATAATTTATGTATTTATAGTAAAAAAAAAAAAAAAGACACGTTTCTTTTGTCACACTCACTGTATATCAGCTTGTGAATGGTGCATTAAAAAAAAAGGCAGATTAAAATGTTCATTAAATTAATTAAAATTCACGTGTTAAACTATTTTGTTCCAGATTGTGATCAGAAGACGTCAAAAAGAATAATAATAAAAAAGAAATCCAAGCAAAAAGTCATGTTATATTTTTTCCAAATATAGAACTTCTTCTCTTTCATGTGTTGAAAGCTTAAAGGGGAACGTTAACATTAATTAAAGTGAACCCTGGATATAATCACATGTTTATCCTAAAACACTTATAATATCATCACTTATATAAATTCAGGATAATACCTTGGAAGTATTTATAGTTTTTTTAAAATAGTGTTTTGAAGAAATGACATGGAGGCTGCCATTTTGCTGCGGTTATGACATAAAATAGTGTTGTCAGGGTAACAGGCAGTAGCAGGTAACTAAGCAACATGATTCCTGGGTTAACCTTTTCAGTTTGAGCCAAATACAGAACGATTATGTGGAATCTAGTAAACTGAAGATAATCAGAGGAAGAGGTATGAACTGGACACTGTCAGTGGTGTTTTGTGGAAACTGTTCACAGATGAAACTGTGGGAGTAACCATGGAAACACTATTTTATGTCATCAACCAAAATAGCGGCTCCCAGTGGCTTGAAAACAACATAAACAATGACAATTTTATAAAAAATAGTAAGCAGTTATATATTTGTTTGTAATTTATTTTAATAAGCATGACCAGTAGTGTTTTAGCCATATTTGTCTTCATATCCAGGGTTCCCTTTAAAGGTGGGGTTTCACAATGCAAACATGAATTTGTTTTTAAATCTGACAACTTCCTCTTATAAATCCTTTGACACATGCTTAAAATCGACATGTATTCAGTTTTGGTTGCAACTATGGCTTAAAACTTCTTTTACAAACAACAAAGTGAAACTGTAGTGGACCGCCCAAGCACAGCCAATCAGAGCGCTGCATTCTGCTTAGAACTAAAATTGTCTCTGTGCACGGAATTTCAGTTGGCTTGTGTACGTTCAAAACAGCTAACTTCTGTACGCCTGATTTTTTTTCCAACCCAGTCATGCCACACTCCCATCACTTTGCATTGGTGGCTATGCTAGCAAATGTTTATAATTTAAAATATTTACTTCCAGAATTTGGGTAAGGTTAGGTTAGATTAGGGTAGGTTTAGGTTAAGTATTTGGTTAAGTTAGGGATTGGGAAAGGTAAGCTAACCAGGTCACGGCATAACTGTGTTGGAGAAAATAAGACGCCTTCTGTACATTACGACCACTTCCTGTTAGCGTTAGCATTTAGCACAATCATGTCTCTTTTTAAACACACAAGTGTCTCTGATTAAATATTCCTCTGATATGTAAAGTCTTTAACATGTTTTCTGTAACATTCACCACAACTGTCTGTATTTATTCGTTTTAAAGTGATGTAGTGAAAACCTCATAGAAAAAACAAATAAATCCTCTTTAGATCAGGCAGTTGGTGGTGAATGTTACAGAAATGTTAAAGTAGTATTTCATATTAGGCTGAGGTAGTGAAAACCCCATAGAAATGAACTAAACAGGAAATGACCATGCCAACACGAAGTTAGCATGACTTCTGTGCAGCCCAGTTGCTTTTGTGATGTGGAATAATTCATTGGGTTCAAGGCATTTTCAACTGGATATTAAAGAATTTGGCTTAAAATATGAACACAATGAGGTAAGAACATTTTCTCAACCCTTTAGAACACTTGAAAATTAAAAAAATAATCTAGTCTACAATAAATAGAGGTCAAATAATACAAAACTTTAAATAATTTTTTGCAGTGTAGTGGTGTTAATGGTGTCGCTGGTGCAGGTGGTGGAGATGTATAACGACCATGAATATGACAATAGTCTCACAACTATTTATATTTTACATTTTGCGTAATAATGAGGCTTAAGTGGGTCTAATTTATTGAATTCACAATTGCCATATTTGTGATGTAACATGCAGTGTTATGATTAAAAAAAATCAGAAAAATCTACCTTTAACATGACATTTAGTATGATTATTATTAGAGATGCACCGATCCAGGTTTTTCAGTTCCGATACCGATCCTGATACTTTAGAATTAAGCATCTGCCGATACCCGATATCACCGATACTTGTGTAAGGACTGAAAAAAAGAAGAGAAGAAAAGAGAAAAAAGAGAGCGAGAGAGAGAGAAGAAAGAGAGGAGAAAGAAGAGAGAGAGAAGAGAGCAAGGAGAGAGAAAAGAGAGAAGGAAGAGGAAGAGAGAAGAAGAGAAGAGAAGAGAAGAAGAGAGAAGAAAGAAAGAGAAAAAGAGAAGAGAAGAAAGAAGAGAAAAGAGAAGAGAGAGGAAGAGAGAGAAGGGAAGAGAAGGAGAAGAGAAGAAAGAGAGAAAGAGAGAAGAGAGAAGAAAGAGAGAGAAAAATGCGCAAGGAGAGAAAAGAGAAGAAGAGATAGAGAGAGAGAAAAAGAAGAGAGGAAAGAGAGAGAAGAAGAGAGGAGAGAGAAAGGATAAGAGAAGAAGAGAGGGGAGAGAAAGTGAGAAGAGAAAAAAGAGAGAAGAGAAGAAGAAGAAAGAAAGAAGAGAGCGCAAGGAGAGAGACAGAGAGAAGAAAGAGATAGAGAAGAGAAAAAGAGAGAAAAAGAGAAGAGAGAGAGACAAAGAGAGAGAAGCAAAGAAAGAGAGGAGAGAGAAAGTGAGAAGAGAAGAAAGAGAGAGAGCATGAGGAGAGAAAGAGAGAGAGAGGGAAAGAAAGAAGAAAGAGAAAAAGAGAGAAAGAGAGGGAGAGCAAGAGGAGAGAGAGAAGAGAGAGCGAGGGAAAGAGAGCGCGAGGAGAAAGAGAAAGAAAGAAAGAAGAAGGAAGAGAAGACAGAGTAGTAGAGAGAAGAGAGAATTAAGAGAAGAAAGAGGAAGAAGAGAGGAGTGAAAGAGAGAGAAAGAAAAAGAGAAGAAGGAAAGAAAGAAAGAATAAATGTCAAACATTATGAGACATTCTGGCTCAACATCGGCCTATAAATCAGACTCATTATGTCCAATTAAACACAACTATGATATCGGCTGAACGATATCATTGAGCCGATACTCCGATCCAGCAAAATGTCCTGGATCGGCACCGATATTCGATCCCAGTATCAGATCGGTGCATCCTAATTATTATCACTGTATCTAATATTTTTTGCAACATGTGGCAGGTTACAGTGACTATGATTCAGAATTGAGCTCAAATTAATATTTATTGCATTTATTTGGTATTTTCCGCAAGATTTGTGACGTAACATTGGTTGTGATTCGTGTAACTGAGAAGAATTTTACTTTAAAATACATTACTAAGACTATATCATTCATTTCTGTCCAATTTGCCAGTTTACAGTGATTATAACCAACATATCATCGAAGATCATTGGCCTACCTCTTCCCAGTCTCTCACAGTTAAACTCTAAAGCCGTTCTACGTTTGGCACAGACAATAACACAAGACCACACTCATCCACTACACCGTATTTCACTCTGCTCCCCTCCGGACGACGATACAGGACTCTAAGATGTATAAAGCACGTTTCAAAACAGTCTCATACCTACAGCCATTATTAGTTTAAACAACAATAGGCCTTCTTTTTGGATATATCATGCACTTGAATTATGTCACCTATTTGTCTATGTCATGTCAAATGTATGTGGTGTTATATGTTTGTAAAATGGCGTTCCTTATGTTAACGTACAGCTGTGAAGACAAATTTCCCCTCGGGACAATAAAGCAACTAACTAACTAACTAATTTAATTTACATAATTCAGAATTTATTCAAATGTATTCAAGTATTTTCAGAATTAATAATATAGTTTTTCCACATTATTATCATTTCATTTGTATTTTCTGCATAATTAATGCAGTGGATCTGATTTACATAAGTCACATTGTTGTTTAAAATATCACCATTAGTTCATATTTATTCAACTTTATTTAGCATTTTCTGCGTCTTTTTTTATGTAACTAGCGTCTTTGTTTGTTCACATTATCAGTGTTTTTTGTGGCTTTTGTCTGGCGTTCCTGTCTAAAAATATCTTCTTTACTCAAAAAACAGACAAAGAAATGACATAATCGTGTTTTTTCTGATAAATTTCAGATAATTTTCTGTTTTTTACGAGGAAAATATTCACGTTCGGTTGGATTTCTTTGTTTTGATCCAGTTTTTTTTTTGTGTCTCTTTTCTTCCTGGTTTTATCGAAGCGGGTCCGTCGCCATGACAACGCCGCCCCTCTCTCTCCTCCCCCTCGTCCTCTCTTTCTCTCTCTCCCCCCTTCTCTCTCTTTTTAACACACTCTCTCCCCTCTCCTTTCTCACACTCTTTTCTCTGTCTTTCTCTTTCCTCTCCCTTGTTCTCTCTTCCTTTCTTTCTCCCTGTCCTCTTTCTCTCTCCCTTTTTCCCCTCTCTTTCACTCCTTTTCTCTCTCTTCTCTCTCTCTCCTTTCTGTCTCTTGCTTTTACTCTTTTTTTCTTCTCGGTCTTTCTCTCTCCTCTCCTTCGTTCTCTTGTTTCTCTCTCTCCTCTTCCCTCTTTTCAGTCTCTCTTCCTTCTTTCTTTCACCCCCCTCTTTTTCTCTCTCTTTCACTCACTCTCTCTCTTTCTCTCCTTCTATTTTTCTCTCTCCTCTTTCTCTCAGATTCACTCTCTCTCTTCTCTCCCTCTCTGTCCTTTCTCTCTCTTGCTTTCACTCTCTTTTTCTTCTTGGTCTTTTTCTCACTCTCTTCCCTCTCTCGTCTTCTTCGTTCTCTTTCTTTTCTCTCCCCTCTCCCTTCTTTCTCTCGTTCTCCTCTCTTTCTTCCCTATCTTTTTCTGTCTCTCCTCTCTCCCCTCTTTCTTTCTCCTCTCTCTCTTTCACCCCCTCTCTTTTCTCTGTCTCTCCTCTTTCTTTCTCCTCTCCCTTTCTCTCTCTCCTCTCTTTCTCTTGGCCTCTCCCCTCTTTCTTGCTCCTTTCTCCCTTCTCTCTCTTCCCTCTTTTTCTCAGTCTCTCCTCTCTCCCCTCTTTCTTTCTCCTCTCTCTCTTTCACCCCCTCTCTTTTTCTCTTTTATTCCTCTCAAGTGTGACTATAAAGTTTGTGTCTAAATGCTAACGTTAAAAGGAAGTACAGGATTGAGCTATTTCTAATATAAACAAGCCAGCTGACGTCCCATGCACCATTCACTATACACTGGGCTACATTATAATAACTGTATAAAACTACAAACAGAATGTAAACGGTGAAAGTCATAATGTCATGAATGAATGCTTCAGTAAAAATGTGAAAGTGTAGTGTAGTTGTGGTGTTGGTCCAGCAGGAGGCGTGAGCACGTGACTTTGTGTGTGCCTCTCTCTCTTTCTCTCTCTCTCTGTGTCTGTCCCGGGGTTCGACAGGCTTCTTTCTCAGTCTTTGTCCCTCAATCGCTCTGTCTCTCTTTTCTTTCTGTCTCTCCCTTCGCGCACCTCATTGTCTCCTTTTTCTCCCTCCTTTCTCTCTCACTCCCTCCCTTTCTCCATTCTCTCTCTCTTTCAGTCTCACCCGCTCTCAGCCCCCTCCGTCTCTCTCCCTTCCTCTCCCTCTCTTCTCTCTTTCTCTGCCTACCTTCCCCCCTTTCCTTTCTCGCCCCCTTCTCTCTCTCTTTCTTTCCAGCCCCTCCTCTCTCTTTCTTTCTCTCTCCCTCCCTTTTTCTTCACCCCCTCTTCTCTCCCCTCTCTTTCTCCACCCATCTCCCTTCTTCTTCCATCTCTCTCCCTCCTTTTCTTCCTTCCTCATCTACCCCTCCTTTTTTCTTTCTCCCCCTCTCTCCTTCTCTTTTCTCTCCCCTTCTCTCTTTTTCCTCCCTCTCTCGCTCCCTCCTTCTCTCTCTCCTCCCTCCCTCTTCTTCTCTCCCTTCCCTCTGTCTCTCTCTCTCCCTCTCTTCTCTCTACCTCTCTCTCCCTCCCTTCTCTCTCTCTTCTCTCTTCCCCTCCCCCTCTCCTCCCTCCTTCTCTCTCTTCTCCTTCCTTTCTCTCTCCTTCCTTCTCTCTCTCTCCCCCCCTCCCCCCCTCTCTTCTCTCTTTCCCTACCGCTCTCTCTCTCTCTTTCCCTACCCCCCTCTCTTCTCTCTCTCTCTTCTCTCTTCCCTACCCCCCTCTCTCTCTCTCTCTCTCTCTCTCTTCTCCTTTCCCTACCCCTCTCTCTCTCTCTCTCTCTCTCTCTCTCTCTCTTCTCTCTCTCTCTGTGATTACGACAGTCTTGTTCTGGGCTTATTTCTGCTTTTCGACACAAAAGCAAAAACATTCACGAAGTTACAGACTTAAAGCTTTTCTGTGACTAAAGATGACGGTGTTCTGACGTTTGCAGAGAAAATATTAGACAAAAAATAAAACAGTAAATATCAGAAATCTCATCACTTTAGTTTTAACCTAAATATGTTTGTAATTAGTTGTGATTCATGTCAACGGATTCACAATCAGACATGTTGTTTTGTACATGGGTTAAATGAACTTTGAGGCTAGAAAATAATCTAGGAAGGGAGAAGAGAGTGAGAAAGAGAGAGTGGGAGGGAGAAGAGAGAAAGAAGGGATAGAAGAGAGAGAGGAAGGAGAGAGAGAGAAGAAGGAGAGAGAGAGAAGAGGAGAGAGAGAGAGAAGAGGAGAAAGGAGAGAGGAGAGAAGAGGAGAGAGAGGAGGAGAGAAGGAGGAGAGAGAGTAGAGGAAGAGAGAGAGAGAGAAGGAGAGAGGAAGAGAGAGTAGAGAAGAGAGAAGAAGAGGAAGAGAGCGACGAAGAAGAGAGGAGAAGAAGAGAAACGAAAGAGGAAGGAGGAGAGAGAGATAGAGAGAGGAGAGAGAGAGAGAGGAGAAGGAGAGATAGAGAGTAAGGAGAAGACAAAGAGGAGAGAAGAAAGGAGAGAGGGGGAGAAGATTAGAAGAGCGAGAGAGAGGGATAGGAGAAAGGGAGAGAGAGGAGAGAGAGAGGTAAACTCCAAAAGGTTCATTTGGTCTCTTTCTAGATTTGTTTTTAAATATCCTATATCAGACCAGTGGTTTTTTTATTTTCATTACCTTTACATGTTTCGACTG
>CM076399.1:500125-601704 GCA_038363315.1 Mugilogobius chulae | reverse complement strand
GAGATGAGAAGAGGAGAAAAGGGAGAGAGAAGAGGAGAGGAGGGAGAGAGAGAGTAGAGGAAGAGAGAAGAGGAGAGAGAGAAGAGGAGAGAAGAGGAGAGAGAAGGAGGAGAGAGAGGGGAGAGAGAGAGAGAGGAAAAGGGAGAGAGAGAGAAGAGGGAGAGAGAGAGAGAAGAGGAGAGAGAGGGGAGGGGAGGAAGAGAGGGAGAGAGAGGAGAGGAGAGAAGAGGAGAGAAGGAGGAGAGAGGAGGAAGAGAAGAGGAGAGGAGAGAGAGAAGAGAAGAGGAGAGAGAGAGGAGGAGAGGAGAGAGAGGAGAGGAGAGAGAGAGAGAGAGAGAGAAGAGGAGAGAGAGGAGGAGAGAAGGAGGAGAGGGAGAAGAGAAGAAAGGAGGAGGGACAGTGAAAAGGGACAAGAGCATTAGAGAGAGAAAGAGTGGGGGAGAGAGAAAGAGAAGACGGGTGACAAGGAAAGAAAGAGAGAGAAGAAAGAGGGAGAGAGACAGAAGACAGAGAAAAAGCGAGGGAGAGAGGAAAGAGGAGGAGGAGAGGAAGGACAAGAGAGAGGAGAAAGAGGGAGAGAGAGGGAAGAAAAAGAGCAAGGAGAGAGAGAAAGGGGAAGATGGTGAAAGGCAAAGGAGATGGAGGGAGAGAGAGACAGAAAGAAGAAGACAGTGAGAAGGGGACAAGGAAAGATAGAGATGGAGAGGAGAGGCGGGCAAGAGAGAGAGGAGAGAGAGGAGGAGAGGGAGAGAAGAGGGGTGGAGACTGAAAGAGAATGGGGAAGGAGAGAGAGAGAGAGAGAAACAGAAAGGAGAAAAAACACTTTAAACTAGCAACAACATTGAAAACAAACAAATAAAAATACTGTCTATGTAGATTTAGTCACTTATACGTTACTTTTATTATATATTTGAAAATTAGACGACATAAATGGCTTTTAAGTTAAACTGGGTGTAAATCTGACGCCAGTGTTTAGCGCCATCTTGTGCCTTTAGCGGGGAATGACTGGAGTGAGAAACACGTGGTCACAGCAGGAAGACGCGTGTTTTTATTTCCTGGTTTCAGTTTAAGACAAGAGCTTTTAAAGTGCAGCTTTCGTACATTAAAAAAAACACTTACAACATGAATACAGTAAAAATAAACTATATATTTTCTTTTGTCCCTGTTTTTCTGCACAAATATTTATTTTTCTGGAGTGAATGAATGCAAAATGTGTCTAGACTGTCATGAAAAGAGCTGTATAAATCTAAACCATTATTGTTATTGTTAGGCTACTTAATTACTGCTTCAAGAAAGAGCATTACTTTGGGATAACTCTTAAATGTGTCTGCCAGGAGTGTGGACAAGAGCATAAAGTCGAAAAAATTCAAGTTTTGGAGCCTGAGATCCGTCAGACAAACTCAACACAAAAACTACAAAACCATCATGAACTTAAACAGTAACATGAATATCACAAATATGATATAAAAATAACATTATATTTCAAGGCTTTTTGTTCTTCTTCAAAGCTTTAAACATTCACATATATGACAGACAGTGGAGGGAAGTGTGTTGCTCGAGGGCAGGGTCAAACGTCCTCGTCGCTGTCGTCGATCAGGTGCGACTGGCGGCGATTCTCTGGGCCACGGCGGTTACCATGGCAGCGCCTTTCCCACTGCCGTCCTCGGACACGGAGAAGTCCAGAGAGCAGAGAGGAGCCAGGTCCCGGACCACGGACTGGAGCTCTGCGCTGAAACTACCACAGACACAGGAGAGAGAAGAGGGATTATCACCGGAGACCAGAGCACATGGGTTAAACTCAAGGCCCGAGGACTGGATGTTTTATGTGACCCGAGAGAATCTTAAGTGTCTAAACTTAACACAATGATTTGTCTGAAACTAGTATTTTAATAGATTTTGCAAATGTATTACACAATATTTACAACTTGTGTCCTTTTGTAAGTAATAAAATAAAATAAATGGCCTATTTATATATCGCTTTCTACCTTTCAAGGCACTCAAAGTGCTTTACAATCTAACATCCACTAACCCAGTGTACACAGACACTGAAGTGTCTTGCCCAAGGACACAACGACAACCTACTCCTGTCGTCGTTTTGTGGGACTAACGGTCTCCCATTCAAGTACTAACCAGGCCCTTTCTTGCTTAGCTTCTGAGATCTGACGGGATCAGGCTTTGACAAGCAGATATGGCCACAACATTGTACTGGTACAACATCAAATAGAGACTAATATTTAAAAAGAGAAAACTCAGGTTTATTACAGTTACAACCATGACGTCATAGAGACCCTGGAGAGAGCGTAGACATCAAGCTCGGTGAAGAAAGATGGCCGCCGTTTTGAGCGGTGGTTGCTTCATTAAGGCGTGTTGCAAATTTAGCCTTTAGCAGTTAGCTCAATTCAGCACCTCTCTGTCCAAAGAAGAAGCAATTCTGGTTTTCTCTCTGGGACGTAAGCAACTGTGTGCCAGAAGCGCACAGTTGTGTGTGTCACCTGTGAGTTCGCTAGAGTGAGCTAAAGATAAAAAGTTGCTTTTAGCAAAACTGAAAGAAAACAAACAAACAAACAAACATACTTTTTATTTTTGAAATGTAATTTTTTATACTAATAGCAGCTAATTAAACACATGAATGGTCACTGTTGTGTCCATATAATGTCTGGACGCAGAAATAGTTTAAATATGCAGTAAATCCAGCTCTGAGACTGAATGTTTCTGTTCCAGTGCAGCGCTTGAGGACCATCTCCAGGTGTTCTTGATGGGTTTCGTCAGGACTACGTTGTCTGGAGGATTTCACCCAAACATGCATGTTTAGTTTGGTGGGGACATTGGAGCGCTGTAGGAAACCCACCCAGACACATGGAAACTCCAAACAAAAAGTCTACAACCTACAACCTTCTTTGCTGTGAGGTAAAAACAAAACAAAAAAAGAGACTCTGCCAAGGTGACGTATAGAGAGATTTTCATCTATGTCACTTTTCGCTCTACTGCGCATGCTCCAAAGAGCCGCTGTCCGTCTGGTTACATGGGGAAACTTCTCTGAATAAAACAACAAAACAGGACAAGAGCAGGTCTGAACCGGTCTAGCTAATGTTTGTTTCCTGAAAGAGTGTTTTTCTCACAGTTTTTTCACTCACCTGAATGAATCTTTTTAGAATCGTAGGGTTGAATCTCATTCATAAATTAGCAGCATAACTTTTGTTTTCTCACAGTAATAAACTCTTGTAGTTACTGACAACAGTCTTGGCTTGAGTTCTTTCTCCAGCTTGGTCAATGAGCTCTTTCTGCAGGTCGAGTGCGCGCATTGCCCTTGTTGATAAACAAAAAATCCCTATAATATAATAGCTCAATTATTTTGGCTACAGTTGCTGAAAAATGGTATATCACTATGATAAAAGATTGATAGACCAACAACTAAAAAATTATAACTAGGGTTGTCAAGATGATTAGGTTAATCAATAAAGGTATGGGATTGTTCAAGGCTTCACGTGACATCACAACATTCTACTGGCCAATGTTATTTCAATGAGATGCAGATTTTAGAGACAACAAAATTATATTTGTGTAAAACGTGTCACTTGTGTGTAGAAGTGAGTCTGCTGAGTCTTGGTCTCACTTGGGATGTTTTTGAAGACGGTCCCGTCCACGGCCACAGTGGTCCGGAGCTGGTCCAGGCCTCGGTTGGTCCGGATCTTGTTGGCGATAGCCGCTAACGCGGCCGCGCAGAGCCGAGCCGAGCGAGACGAGACCGTGTCACAGACGAGACGCACGGCTCTGAGGTCGACGGGACTAAAACGTAAACCCAGATCTGAGAGAATACGTCTGGTGTTCTCCTCTCCACTGCCCTCCCTGAAACACACACAAAACAGATTAGTACAGGGCTAAACAGGGCTAAAGCAGGACTAAAACAGGGCTAAAAAAGGACTAAAGCAGGATTTAAAGCAGGACTAAAACAAGACTAAAGCTGGACTAAAGCAGGAATAAGACTAAAACAGGACTAAAGCAGGACTAAAACAGGACTAAAACAAGACTAAAGCAGGAATAAAACAAGACTAAAGCAGGAATAAAACAAGACTAAAGCAGGAATAAGACTAAAACAGGACTTAAGCAGGACTAAAACAGGACTAAAGCAGGACTAAAGCAGGACTAAAGCAGGACTAAAGCAAGAGTAAAACAGGACTAAAACAGGACTAAAGCAGGACTAAAGCAAGAGTAAAACAAGACTAAAACAGGACTAAAGCAGGACTAAAGCAGGACTAAAGCAGGACTAAGCAAGAGTAAAACAAGACTAAAACAAGACTAAAGCAGGACTAAAACAAGACTAAAGCAGGACTAAAGCAGGACTAAAACAAGACTAAAGCAGGACTAAAGCCGAACTAAAACAGACTAAAACAGGACTAAAGCAGGACTAAAGCAGGACTAAAACAAGAATAAAACAAGACTAAAACAAGACTAAAGCAGGACTAAAGCAGGACTAAAACAAGAATAAAACAAGACTAAAACAAGACTAAAGCAGGACTAAAACAGGACTAAAGCAGGACTAAAACAGGACTAAAACAGGACTAAAGCAGGACTAAAACAAGACTAAAGCAGGAATAAAACAAGACTAAAACAAGACTAAAGCAGGACTAAAACAAGACTAAAGCAGGACTAAAACAGGACTAAAGCAGGACTAAAACAGGACTAAAACAGGCCTAAAATAAGACTAAAGCAGGACTAAAACAAGACTAAAGCAAGACTAAAACAGGACTAAAGCAGGACTAAAACTGGACTAAAACAGGACTAAACAGGACTAAAACAGGACTAAAACAAGACTAAAGCAGGACTAAAACAAGACTAAAGCAGGAATAAAACAAGACTAAAGCAGGAATAAAACAAGACTAAAGCAGGACTAAAGCAGGAATAAAACGGGACTAAAGCAGGACTAAAACAGGACTAAAACAGGACTAAAATAAGACTAAAGCAGGACTAAACAAGACTAAAGCAAGACTAAAACAGGACTAAAGCAGGACTAAAACAGGACTAAAACTGGACTAAAACAGGACTAAAACAGGACTAAAAGAGGACTAAAGCAGGACTAAAACAAGACTAAAGCAGGAATAAAACAGGACTAAAACTGGACTAAAACAGGACTAAAACAGGACTAAAACAGGACTAAAGCAGGACTAAAACAAGACTAAAGCAGGACTAAAACAAGACTAAAGCAGGAATAAAACAAGACTAAAGCAGGACTAAAACAAGACTAAAGCAGGACTAAAACAAGACTAAAGCAGGAATAAAACGGGACTAAAGCCGGACTAAAACAGGACTAAAACTGGACTAAAACAGGACTAAAGCAGGACTAAAGCAGGACTAAAACAAGACTAAAGCAGGACTAAAACAAGACTAAGCAAGACTAAAACAGGACTAAAGCAGGACTAAAACAGGACTAAAACAGGACTAAAGCAGGACTAAAACAAGACTAAAGCAGGAATAAAACAAGACTAAAGCAGGACTAAAGCAGGACTAAAACAGGACTAAAACTGGACTAAAACAGGACTAAAACAGGACTAAAACGGGACTAAAAAGGGACTAAAACAGGACTAAAAAGGACTAAAACAGGACTAAAACAGGACTAAAAAGGGACTAAAACAGGACTAAAAAGGGACTAAAAAGGGACTAAAACAGGACTAAAACAGGACTAAAACAGGACTAAAACAGGACTAAAAAAGGACTAAAACAGGACTAAAACAGGACTAAAAAAGGACTAAAACAGGACTAAAACTGGACTAAAGCCGGACTTACGCTTCTATCTCGGAGATGAACTTGGTTTGAAAAGCGTCTTTGGTCTTGAGTCTTTCGGAGGCTTTTCCGTTGAACAGAAGTTTGTCCTCAGTCATCCTCACCAGCAGGAGGCGCACTATCTCTCCCAGGTACATGCCACTGATCATCTTCTCAAGCTGAAAACACACAAAAGTCAAAAAACAGCTCAAATCCATAAACAAATACATTTCCACACAACATTTTACTTAACAATCTTGGGATGTGATTTGGGTTGTACAAAAATAAATTGATTTGGTTTGATTTGAAAAAGAATGGTTCTCTCTTCTGTTTAGAGTCAAATAGAATCAGAGGCTGAAAGTACAAATCCTCAACTTTACAAAGACTCCAGACGATTGGATCAGAAACAGTTTCAGCTTAATTTGAGATGATTTTAGTCAGATGTTTTAGGGAAAATAGGAAAGATTGTTAAAGGGTAACTTGACCTACCGGTGTGTCAAGGCTGAGCGATGTTGACAAAAATGAATAACTCCGTAATTTTTAGACATATCTCGATTATTTTTTCAGGCAATTATATGTCAATCAAACAAAAACTTTCCCAACATATCTTTAAACATTAGTTGAAGTTTAATTACAAAAATTATATTCTATTGGACTTCAGACATGTTCCATATTCATGCAAAATATATATTTGTACAGAAAAATACAGATAAACAAGATTTTTACATGTTAAAAAGCAGTAAACCCTTTACAAAGACACCACTGAGGTTTAACTGACCAAATGACTTAAGACAAAATGTGAAAATAAAAATATTGGCTTTTATAATTGTTTGAAAGTTTACAATACATGTTTTAAAAACGCTATAGAGGGATTTTCGGTCAATGTCACTTTCCGCTCTAGTGCGCATGCATTATGCAGAAAGAGTGTGATTAGCTGGGGAAACTTCTTTGAATAAAACAATAAAATGGGACAAGAGCAGCTGTTTCAATCAGGTCTGAACCGGTCTGACAGACGTCTGTCTCCTGTAGCTTGAGACATTGTTTTTCTCATAGTTTTTTCACCTGAATGTAACTTTTAAGGGTCGTAGGGTCGAATTTCATTCATAAATATTGATTCACCAGCAAAACTAATCTCTTGTTGTTAGCTTAGCTGACAACAAAGCTTTTTCAAGTTGTTTACACTGTTTGTGTCTATGAGCAGCGGTTCTTTCTGTAGATTGAGTTCACTCACATCGCCAGTGTTGATAAACAAAAAATCTTCAAAAATCACGATGTTATCCAAAACTCGACACATTGCCCATCTCTACACTACAAGTACCATTATAATTATCATTTAGTAACACTGATAATACCACCAGAAGTACCTTTAAAGGGACTGTACTCGATTTTTTTGCAACAAGATAACTTAAAAGCAATTTCCCCTAGCACTGATGCCTTGTTAATGTATCTAATCAGGTGGAAATTAGTCCCCAAAGTCTTGTCTATGTTTAATAAAATCCCGTTTGTGTGCAGCTTTTTCTGTTTTGTTTTTAGCATTGTGGCTAACTGTTGTTAGCATGGTGACTCACCTCGCTGCTAACAGCTGTGAAAAACATTAAAACTCATCATGATGAACAATTCTGAAGCTCAGAATGCATTAGCTACGTGAGGAAATCATGTAGCCTGAAGGAAAAAGGTTAAAATTAATTTATTTCTATTTGTTTACATTTTTAGGATGCAAAAATCAGGTACAGTCCCTTTAAGTATACCACCATACTTAACTCTGATATAAAGTTTTATCAGTGTGTTCTTACATGTGGACTCCGGGGTTGATGGAGGAGCGGTCCACCTCCAGGTCAAACTCAGTCTGAATGTCTCTGAGCGCTCCGTCGTCTCCAAACCCTCCCCACTCGGTGTTTATGCACATCTGACCTCCTTCTCCTCCACACGCTTCACGTTACACATCTCCTCCATGTAACAGGCGTTTGTGCCCGTGCCTGTTCAACAACACAGCACAAAACAGACGACAGACAGCAGTGAGTGAGTGAGCACATTAACTTAAAGCACTTTAGAAATAGATCTAGCTCATGTGCATTTAGGGATGGAAAAGAGTTTGAAAACTTTGGAAATCGTATGAATGCAGCGATCGAACTGAAAGAACAGAATCGATCAGTTTCACTAAAACACACAAGCAGCCACTGACCTATGCACACACACACTATATAATGGTAATACAAATACTAATACAATAGTCATGATGTCTTGTGCCAGACCTGACTGAATGTGCTTTATTATGTTGAGTTAACAACTGTTGGTGGAGCTCTAAATAAGGACACTAAATATGACTGTTTGCTGTTCAGATGTTCATAAAAATACAAGCTCTGAGCACTACCACATTTATTATGGTTTATTTTGTGTTTTAAGGTAAAAAAAATGTTGATTATAGATAAACTAACAAAATCGAGAAGAAACTAAACAAATTGTGTCTGCAAAATTGAAAACTGAATTGAATCGTCCTATCCCAAGCATTTAAGTGTGTGTTTATTGTATTGTATTGTCGGCTGTGTCTCCTGTATTGAATTATGTTGTGATGTCTTAATCGTCTGTTGATTCACAGTTTGTTTTTGGGTTGTAGTCGACCTGTTTACCCTGGCTTCATTGGATTACGATGGAAATAATCTGGTGTATTTACAGTTTGGCCATTCTTTAATACAGGGGTGGCGACCCGCGGCTCTTGGCCAATCAGAAACATTTGCTACTCTACACTTGCTCTCTCTCTTCCTTCAGAAGCCGCTACTGTCAGGGCAGCGTCACAGCAGAGCTAGTTAACAGACAGGTCGTTTCTTTGAGAAGCATTTCAAACTCCCAGTGATATTCTGTGAAAACTGGAGTTTCATTTTGGTCCTTATTTTGTGCAAATCCTCCTTATATCCACAGAGAAAAGGTCCAAAATGTACAATGAAAATAACATGCAAAAAAACAGTGGCGCAAATGGCAGGAAACGGCGCAGTCCTGAGTCTGACTGACGCTCCTAAAGCCCAGTTTTACAGGGGCAGAGCTAAGAGCACCTGGGGCTGGGGCCCCAAATCTGGTCTTTATGGAGGGGAGATTTTTTGATTTACTGAAGTCTTTTTAATCATAGTAAAATTACATTACTTAGTGAAAATATCACATCTAAAACTCACCAAAATGCAGGAAATTGCACCAAAATGTGAACAATTTCCTGGAGGAGAATTCCCCCAGATCCCCTGAATGACATCATAACCATGTTGTATAGAAAAATATTTTAATGAAGGTCTTACAGTGTCTGTGTCGATGTAATTCAATAAAATGTACTTTGCCCCCTGGTGGTGGCAGTAAGTCGACTCATGGTGTAGCTCTGAAGCTGAAAAATCCGGCTCTTGGCCTCTGACTGGTTCGCCACCCCTGATTTAATACATGCCGTCCCATTCAAATAAATACACTAAATCAGCTTTTTACCTATAAAAAATTGGTCACTTTAATCTTTTGTTCTTAAGATTATATTTCGACTTGAATAATCAGAGGTATTGATAATAATCTTGGCCTCTCTGACCTCATGATCATGTTTTCTGCGTTGTTGTCTGATCAGAAACACACATGAGGAGTTGTGTCAGTGTTTTACCGATGATCATGGCGATCTCACAGCTCTTATCTTTGTATCCGCAGCTCATCATCGTTCCCACCGTGTCGTTCACCATGGCAACTGAGCCGATCTCGAAATCCTGCAGAGAACATACCATTATTTACACTTTAAACAACAAACGACAGGTCACACTGCAAAACATTAGTGAGTTTAGGATTTTAACTACATATTTGGCCTGTTTTTCTCCAGTTTGACAATGTTGGTGATGTTATAATTGTATTTTCAGTTAGTAGGTGAGGATGAGGATATTCTAGCGGACATTAGAACATAAATGTGTGTAATCTTGACTCTTTTAGACAGTTGTGCCGTGTGTTTCAGAGACCGACCCCTCGTCTCTGAATCGCCTCCTTCAGCAGCTGCACCACATCTCGACCTTCCACTCCAGAACAGTTAAAACCTTTGGTCCAGCGGATCAGGATGCTCTGCACAAACACAACACACACACCTGTTAGATCATAATACTTATGTTTGTCATAAGCTTAATGTAGTCTAACTCTAGTTCTTTCTTACATCTCATTGCTCCTTAATCCAATCAATGACAGCAGGTGTTTGTGGTCAGCACAGTATTGAGTGGACAAATCAATAGTGATGTCACACAGGTGGAGTGATTGGAGGTGTTGCCCGGTGACCACTAGGCCTACAGGTTCCCCGGGTATAAAAGGCCAACTTCTTGTGTCGTTCGCTCTCTCAGACTCCAGACCTCGGGCCACACCACACTCGTCAGTTCTTTTCTTTTATTTATTTTTATGCACCACACTCACACTCACACTCACACATACACATACACTAAAGGTTTTTGTACTGACTCTGATTATTGTTGTTTAAATAAATGCCTAAAAAGGGCTTAAAAACAGCCTGCTGCTTGTCTGGCCCCTCTTTATGTTGCTTTCTATAAGGCGGGCGTAACAATAAGTAATTCTCATATTTCTACATCATATAGGCCTACATGGTTTTTTAGTTTTAGAGTTTAGCTTCACTTTAAGTACGTTGTTTAAGCACACACACATGTGGACTGTGCTCACCTTGTCGATCTCCTTCTGCTCACAGGGGAAAGAGAAGGTGAAGCCCAGGGGCAGGACCTGGTCTTTGAGGCCCTGATTCTCCAGAAAAGTCCCCAAACAGGCCACGATGTGGTCGAACAACTGCAGCAGGGTCAGAGGTCAATGAGACATTAAAGGGGCACTGTGTAAGATTGAGAGGAATTTTAATTATCACATATAGTCCACAAACATTTAAATCATATTTATTCTTTACAACATGAATACTTAAGAGAGCACTGTTAACCAATCCACATCAATTGTGATGCATTTATACGTATTTGAAATGTTTTATTACGGGCCGGAATGTGGATTATTGACGCTAGATGGCAGCATGCTTAATAGGCAAAATGCATGTGAACGGCTCCCTCTAGTGTTCAAAAGTGGAAATCACTTTGTTTGTTTGTTTTTCTTACATAGTGCCCCTTTAAACATGAGTTTGTCAGCAGAAACTAAAGTGATAAAGGTGTTATACCTTTTACTTCATTAAAAACGCAAACAAACAGTAATATTAAATATCTGTTCACAAGCTTCCTGAGTCTCTGAGTTATTCACCAAAACTTTTCACGACAGCTGACGACGGCAGTGTAAAGGAAAAAACCGACATCGGACAAACAGGACATGGGATCAGACACAGAGGTGGTCCCAAGTAAGTCTCTGTTCTCAAGTCCAAGTCAAGTCCAAGTCAAGTCCAAATAAAATCCAAATCAGGGTTTTACAAGTGCAAGTCGAGTCCAAGTATTTTCAAGCCTTTATATTAAATTACCAAATACAGCTTTTAATTCTATAAATTCATCGAGTTTAAATACAAAATTTTGATCACAAAAAGAAGAGAGGAGCAGTTCATGTAAAATTACACAATTTATTTTTTGACGAGAAGCATCGAGTCGTCTCAAAAGAGCTTCTAGACCAAGTCAAGTCACAAGTCTGAGTCTATTTTATCAAGTTAAGTCTCAAGTTAAGTCTTAAGTCATCAAGATATAGTGATCCAAGTTCAAGTCAGGACGTGTAAATCCACACCTCTACAAACAGATACTTAGGCAAATAATAAACCAGTCATTTTCTATTATGGGACACTAGTGTTTCTTGAGATACTTCCAGATGGGCCTTGAAAAAATTAATTAGTTTTAAATATTTCATCAGCAAATTCTGGTGTGCCCAGAATACCCCTTTGACTAAAAATGAAAAGCAAATAATTACGATTTTCAATTTAAAACTTTAACAATAATACATAATTTTGTCTTCTGTGTGACATAAAAACATTCTGAGAAAGAAAGTGTGCTGTTACTCAAAAAAGGTTGGGAAACACTGCATTAAAAAAAAGAAAAAAACAAAAAAAAACCAAAAAGGTGCAACCAAAGACTCTCTGTTATTCGTAAGTTAAAAGGACTTTATGTCTCACCACATTTACTGCTTATG
This sequence comes from Mugilogobius chulae, assembly GCA_038363315.1. Lineage (NCBI taxonomy): Eukaryota > Metazoa > Chordata > Actinopteri > Gobiiformes > Gobiidae > Mugilogobius > Mugilogobius chulae. Next base: position 589,848 of record CM076399.1, on the reverse strand, counting down.
TTATATACCAGCATCATCCAGCCTGTTCTTCTGTACTGTTCACCATGTTTTCTAACAATGCTCACACTTAAAAAACGCAATTCTTTCATAAAAATAACCAACATATCATCGAAGATCACTGGCCTACCTCTTCCCAGTCTCTCACAGTTAAACTCTAAAGCCATTCTACGTTTGGCACAGACAATAACACAAGACCACACTCATCCACTACACCGTTATTTCACTCTGCTCCCCTCCGGACGACGATACAGGACTCTAAGATGTAATAAAGCACGTTTCAAAAACAGTCTCATACCTACAGCCATTATTAGTTTAAACAAACAATAGGCCTTCTTTTTGGATCTCTCATGCACTTGAATTATGTCACCTATTTGTCTATGTCATGTCAAATGTATGTGGTGTTATATGTTTGTAAAATGGCGTTCCTGATGTTAACGTACAGCTGTGAAGACAAATTTCCCCTTAAACAACTGCTTATTTAAAATAAACACATGCTAGAATAATAATGAATGTTCTTTGCCTGGTTTCTCATTTCAAAATCAAATTTCAAAGAGCCACACTGATGTCATTAAAGAGCCGCATGTGGCTCTCGAGCCAGAGGTTGCACACTCCTGACCTATTCCTATCATATATACCAAAATGTGATCACCAAAACCTAATTTACAATCAAAATACGCAAGTTAAGTTCATCTTTTGAAGTCTTCTGGAGTTAAAGTTTGCAGTGAATGAACCCGACAAGTCTAAGATAAGAGTTAAGTTCTGAGAAGGTTAATGTTATTGTAGCATTTACAAATAGAACAGTAGGACTTGGGTAATAACGGTGATAAAGTCATCCTCACAAGGTTTTAGACTGTTTTGTGTTTAAGTGTTAGTTTATTAGAGTCGTACCTGTTCTCCGGGCCGGTCATCAGCTCCTGAGGAATGGCGCAGATCTCACTGTCCATCTTCAACACTTTCTTCTGGTCCTGCTGAACTCGCACGTGGAGCACTCGGAAGTTTGTCCCGCCCAAGTCCAGAGCCAGGAAGTCTCCCTCTTCTGTTTCACCACAATCACAACAAGACACAGGTCAGGACACTGTTTGTTTAGTGCATTTTATCAACTGGAACTGAAAAAACTAAAATTACTCTTGCACTAGTACAGTGACAATGTTAAATCACAGAATCAGACAAAGAATGAACTGTCAGTATGTAATGAAGGAATTGTCTACGGGATCAATCATCATCCATCCATGCGGTCTCTTAATCTATCTCAGGGTGTTTCATTTTCAGCTGTCATCATCACCAACGCTAACCCACTGCCAGCCCCAGAAGCACTGGGCCTCATTTATGAAAGTGTTTTTAAAAATTGTGCGTAACTTCCACTTTAAGAAGCTGCTGAGAAAACTCTACGTCAGATTCACGACGAGTTCATGAGGAGCCAAATTTCTTCTCAACAGCCTTTACACCAGATTCACCAAACTCCAGCTACGAACGGTTATTTACATAACATGATTAATGCATTCTGGAAGCTAGATCCTTTAACGTCGGATATGAGCCTATTATGGTCAAGGCTGTGTCCCATCAACTTGAGGTCTTATATTAGGTGACTGGAGTCTATCCCAGTGACTTTGGCCTTAGGCGGGAGAACACTCTGGACAGTGGCCAACTCGTCACAGGGTTAGACAGACAACTATTCACTCTCTTATTCACTCACTAAGGGAAATTTACAGTGATGCCCAATTAATCTTTTTTTTTTATGATTAGAAAATTCATTAAGTTTTTGTTCATTTTTAAGATAGAAAAAGGTAGAATAAATAATAATAATAATAATAATAATGAAAATAATAATAATAACAATATCAACAATAACAATAAATATGTAAATAAGGGCATAAGAAAAGTAGGATTGAAAAAAAAAAATATATATATATATATATAATAATAGTAATAATAACAATAATGAGGCGATAGAAAAAAGAAAAAAAAATACTAAAAACAATGATAATAGAGTTTCTGCAGGAATTGAAAGGCCGATAATTAATAATAATAGTAATAACGGTAATAATAATAGTAATAATAATAAATAAATTGTATATGCCCAATTAACCTAAACATACATGTTTTTAGAGGTGGGAGGAAACCGGAGAAAACCCACGGTGACACGGGGAGAACATGCAAACTCCACCCAGAGAGATCGTGAGATGTTGATGTGGTCCGACCCGGGAGTCGAACCCACGACCTCCTTATAGTGAAACCAGAGCTCTAACCACTCATTTGTAAAAAATACATAATCTACAATCATGTAGGAGTTTGACTGAATTATATAAGAATTACATATAACAGATGATTCTTTGTCTTACAAGTGCTCCTGAGTGTTCTAGAATTTGTTCTTACAAACACGTTTTCTGTTATGAACAAATTTTGTAAATGTCAAAAATGTTCGTAAGAAGACCTTAAGAACATGTCATGAATGAGGCCCAATGTTAATAAAGCTTTAATTATTATAACATAAACCATTGAGACTCGTAAACCCTTTATTAGAAACATTTTAATTATAAATTGCTTTCAATGTAAATAAGGAGGATCTGGGAGTGATTCCCCAGAGTTTTTCTTGATGAATCCTACACAATTATCAGTAATTTGGTGAGTTTTAGATGTAACCCTCCTAACAGCAGCTACATGATGCCATTTTCAGAGGTGGGACCAAGTCGCTGTAAGTCTCAAGTCTCTGTGAATCTGAGGCAGATTTGCAATCTATCAGTACGTCCGCTCAGTAGCACTTGTATTTAACAGTAAACCACAGGAAACAGTATTAAGACCAGTCTCAAGACCACTTTTTACTCGCTCGGTCTTGTCTCTGACAAGAGGTTTTGGACTCGGTCTTGTCTCTGGGTCTGACACCGAGACCACATAAAAACTGCACATTAGGATCACGTAGATGCTGATAAATGTAGAAAAGTACATAGATGGTTTTGTCTTGGTGTCAGTATCTACTTTTAAAAGTCTTGGTCTTGTCTCAGTCTTGGCACACTGTGGTCCGGGCAGGGCCGGCCCTAGCCCTTTTGGCGCCCTAGGCAAGATTTCATTTAGATCCAGCGCCCCGCCCCACCACCACTATATTTAACTTTTTTTTTCTTAGTTTAATTCTGTATAGGTCTTAATATCTAGTGCTGAAGGCAAGGTCATGTTTGTTTTTTTTATTTATTGTATTTTATTATTATTATTATTTTTTTTTTCTGATCAAAATAGATGCAATTTCCTATAATCTGGAGTATTTTTGACCAATTAAAGTATCTTTTACATTAGTAAAGTTATATTATATTATGTAGCATATATCCTCACCAAGATACAAATTATTTGGGGCCCCAATTTGTAATGTGGCCCCAGCTGTTTGTGGTCATAATTCAATGAATATGTCTTAATGACAAAAAATAAAAACTGGCAAATAGCTTATGATGGTAGAACATGATTTACATATTGGGGTGCAATTTGGCGCCCTCACCACCAGATGGCGCCCTAGGCAACCGCCTGGTTCGCCTATGCCTAGGGCCTGCCCTGGGTTCAGAAATGATGCACCTCCCTGTATTGATACATGTATTTGTCACAATACTATATCTCGATACCGATACATCGAGTACAGCCGTAGTTTTAATCAGTGTGATCTTGACTAAACACTTGTGAACATTAGTGCGTTACCTGTCCCGTCGGGCGTGGCTCTGACGAAGGTGGGCAGCATTTTGACCGGAGCTTTGTGATGCGAGTGTCGGTCCAGACCTTTGATCATGTCCTGAGTCAAACGAGACGAAATGTCCCCGAGTTTCTCCAGAGAGAGACGGAAATCCTTCAGGAAACTCTCCACCTGCAAGAGACACCAGGATCAGAGTATGGGTCGAGTTTTACTAGAGACTCACGTGTTTCTGGAGTTTAATTCAAGTAAAACTGTTAAATTACACTATTGTTCTTGTCTTATGAACCTACTTTAACTTGATTCATTCGTTTTTTATCCACCGTCAGATAAAAATACACTTTCAAAACCCAACAAATGTTAAACCTAGAGTCATTCAGACCCAGGATACTACTCTGTATTTACGCAGTTATACTCTGATGTGCATTATCTGTGTACGTGTGTATAAAACATGTGGAGGCAGGAGACAGACAGGCGTGACCAAAGACACAGGTCTGAACAGAAACACTGGAAAAATACTGACGATCAGAAACATTACAAGCACACACAACAGAGCTTTGTAAGAAGGTAGAGTTTATCTGGTTTAATATGAACAGAGGTCACATCTCAGACACACAAGGATAAAGAACTCAAACTCTGTTCAAACTAAACGGTGGTGGATTCGACTGAAAACTTGTGGATTTTCTTGCACAAACTTAGATTAGGTTACTAGTTATTTATTATTTGCACCGTCATCACCTGATCACGTTTGTGCGCCTGATGGAGGCAGAAGTGTGTGAGCGCAGCATTACAGGAGTGCAAAACTGACACATTATTTTTTTGTAAAGAAAGCAGTGAATGCTTCTAGTTCATGTTCAGTACATTTGTCTGTGGAAGTAGGACGTCTTTTAGAAGCACACAAAACAAGGTATTTGGAAAAGCTAATGAATGCAGCTGATCCAGACTCTCTTCCTCCTGCTGTGTTTGCTGATTTAATAAAATGTACAAGTTTGCCTGACTTTACTCCTCATGATTTGCACCATTCTGTGGTAAACAGGGTTTTGTCTCAGTTTGGTTTTCAGTAACTTGGCTGTTTATCATATGAGGCTAGTGTTAGCCACGCATAATGCAGACTGTTTCAGATATTCATTGTATCTTTTTTGTCCTATTTTTTTTTCTCATTAGCATTGACTTTCCTTGTTTCTCCAGGTGAGGAGAAACGTCCAGACGCTCCGTGCGCATAGAACGTGACATTTTTATCTACTTGTCCCTTGCCTTTTTCTTCCTGTTTTATAGCCAGTTGAAGCCTAAATGAACGATGCTCAGAACGCATAAGTTGTGTCTTAGTTTGTTAAACAGAACATGCTTGACATGAGGCTTATTGAACTGACGTTCACGTCACCTGAAGCAAAAGCACACGAGTGTGAACATGGGTTTAGACCCGACCCACCCGAACCTGCGGGTCGACCCGCGCATCACTAACGTGTGTAATGCTCGAAAAAAAAACACTGCACTTTGACTAGGAGCACAAAGCGTTACATTTATTTACAGATGATGAGGCCATGTTTCTTCTTATTTTACATTTTAAGAGCCGTTGTCATAAGGCAGATGCATCAGAGGCTTCTGTTGTAAAGGTTCTCGCTCGTACAGCAGGTGAACCTCACCATGATGCTCCTGACAAACAGTCACTGTGTCAGACAGACGTAAAGAGAGAAACGGCAAAAAATCTCTTACAAAAGTCCTTACTCTGATCACACCTCATCAAACTCGGGAAAGAGAGGGAAACGTCAGGCTTAAAATACGACCAAAACTCCTGCAGTGTGCAGAAGAGTTTAAGGAACATACAAGAAAAGTCTCTCCTCTTTGCCAAATAACACTTCATTTTTGGGACATGCAAGTCTTTTCTAAGTCAAGACACATCTTTTTTTGTTTTTTCACTGCAAAAATGCATCTAAATGACAAAAACATGATTTTATTCAAGTCTATTTTGGTTAAAAGTTACAAAGTGCACCTTTAAAACACTGTCACTTTCTGGAGCTGCATAAGCCAGATAAAGAGAAGGTTAAACAAGACTCTGGGACATTCTGGATATAGATCAGTTTTATGCACAAACAAAGCCACAAACAATATGATGAGATAAGTGAGTTTTTGTTAAATCTTCAGTTACTTCATTTTGAATCCAAATGTCAAAGTTATGTTTTATCTGTCTGTAACAACAAACACCTCGTGCTCTGTTACTCTGTCAGAAGCTCACGCAGACGTTTGTCCAAACTTGTCCATAAAGAAACAGACGTAATGAGGAAATAATGAACAAACTCAACGACACATTGAGCAAGAATTTAGCAACAAAACCTGGTCCAGAAAGACTCAAAAGAGATGAAGAAACAGGCCTGAGGAGAGATTAAAGAAAGACTAAAACTTCAGCTACAAGAAGAAATAATAATGTCTCATAATTTAAATTAAAAAAAATTCCTTTAAAAAACCCATGTACAGGACTTTTTGAGTTTTTAATTCTGTTCTAACATCACATCCGCTGATGAGGCCAATAAGTTATATTAACTTAAATCTTGATAAAACTTGACAATGTGAGTCAAAGGTTTTCAATAAAGCCTTTTGACGCCGGGCTCACGCTGCCTCCAGATCCAGATCCAGATCCAGATCCGTCTGGGTCTGGTGGTCACTCACACTGCCTCCAGAATATGCATGCGTATGTACCAAGCTCCGGTGATGAAAGATGGCCGCCGCTTTACGTCAATGTAAACGTAACATGTGACCCACGCTGACCAATCAGAGCAGGAGTTTGCTAGAGCGAGCAGAGCTGTAGCCGGAGCTAAGATTATAAAGCTATTTTTAATTAAACTGAACACTTTTGAACCGAGAAAAAGTTCATGGTGTGATGTAAGATTTGTCACAAAGTCCAACCCTTTTGAAAGGTGTACGTGATCTGTGAGGCCGAGCAGCAGTCCGTTTGTGATTGCATTGTGCTCTATGAAAAAATGCTTTCTAGACTGAGGGAAATTACCCGCTGCAGAACCAATGGAGCGGCCACTACCTCAACTCGAGAAAGCTGTTAATAAAAACATGTATTTTACATTACATTTGAGGCATAATAGCAAAATTATAACTAGACAGACAGCAAACATATGAATGACAGAGAATGCATAATTTAACAACTGCAAAGGCACTATATCAGGGCTATTCAAATAGCGGCCCATGCTGTATGATGTGGCCCACCTTGGTAAAATGGGCCATGGACTGGGTCACATTGTAAGGAAATCAGGGAAACAATCCGTATCTGATTTACAGTGAACAGTGGTGGATACAACAACATAAGGCTTTGAAATAAAGACTGGCCATCATAGTAAAGTGGGCCAGGGACTGGGCCACATTTCATGGTTAGATCTGGTTTTCAGTCGCCTGCAGTACTTTTAAATCAACTTCATGAGCTAAAATTCCACTGTATTTGTTTTGTTCATTTTGTTCTGGTTCATAAATTGTTCTCTAGTCTTGTTCCAAATTGAGGTTCACCCTGAAGTAGCAAATATGTAGACCTAGAGTTATAGAGTTAAATTAACTGTAGGTTTAGCCTAGTCCTTTATCTGTGGTTCTGGTTTGCTCACATTCTAGTTTAGATTTATCTCTGCTAGTGTAAGCCTGTTAAATGAATTAATTTAGACTTATTTTCAATTTACTAAACATAAGTTCTTGGTGCAGTTTTCTTATTCGGTTCATAGTCCTCTGTCCGCTGTAAAATATAATTGAATAGCCCTGCTGTAGAGCAATAAAATAGACACAGCATTAGTTTTATCACTATAGAAACAACTCTGGTCTTGGGCACAATCTTGCGTCAAAAACTGCGACGTATGCCCGGCCCACAAGCCGTGGTCCTCGATAAAATCTGGCCCTCTGAAAAATGAAGTTGAATAGCCCTGCACTATAATATTGGTTTACATGTGTGTTGAAGCAATATATAATGTTTTGAGAGCTTTTTTGTTAGATGTGTGTGCGAGTGATTTATAATAATGATTTATTTCATTAATTAGTCTATTGAAGTTTGGTTTAATGTCTGAGTATCTTGATTTATGAATTTGAAATTTTCCAAAAGGATGTACACATTTACAATGTGTGTCATGGTGTTTTTTATGAGTAAAGTGAGAGATAATATCTTGACTTTGCAGATGAATTATTGTTTTGGTTTTCTGAAATACCAAGGCTTCCACATTGGTCCATATTCCTTTTGAGTGAGTACAACTGTAAAACAAGTGGATTAAATGTTTCTTCTTCCAAATGACAAAATGAGCATGTCGTATCTTTGTCTGTAAACAAAGAACACACGATGCGCCGAGTTTTGGGCTTATTTCACGTCACCTCATTTTCTGTTGGATTTTTCGCCGCATAGTGAGTAAGTACAGGACGTTTATTTACCTCCTGTGTGTTCAATAGTCGTGTATATGTCGAGCATTTTGACGTATTTGTTGTAGTAGCAGAAACGTAATGTTTTTACTTTGAAAGTCATCGGATTCTCTTCACCCGCGAGCGCTTGGTTTCCTGTTTGTTGTGACTTGTTTCCACAACTTTACCAAAAAGGGCTCTAGAGCGCTCCGGCAGTCCGGAAAAAGTTCCTTGAAATGGAAACGATCCGGACGACCGTAGCAGAGCTGCGCGGCTCGCCGGACCGGAGCACAAACTGGATCCAGTGTGAGCCCGGCGTGAGTTATAAAGACAGAGAGAGAGAGAGAGAGAGAGAGAGAGAGAGAGAGAGAGAGGAGAGAGAGAGAGAGAGAGAGGAGAGGGGAGAAGAGGAGAAAGAAAGAGGAGAGGAGAGAGAAAGAGAGGAGAAAGAGAGAGAAGAAGGAGAAGGGGGGAGAGGAGAGAGAGGGAGGGAGGGAGGGAGGAGAGAGAGAGAGAGGGAAGAAGAGGAAAAAAGAGGAGAGGAGAAAGAAAGAGAGGAGAAAGAGAGAGAAGAAAGGAGAAAGGGGGAGAGGAGAAAGAGGGAGGGAGGGAAGGGGAGAGAGAGGGAAGAAGAAGAGATGGAGAGAGAGAGAGAGACAGAGAGGAGAAAGAGAGGGAGAGAAAAGAGAAAGAAAGAAGAGAAAGAAGAGAGGGGCAAGAGGAGAGAAAGAGGGAGGTAGGGAAAGAGAGAGGGGAAGAAGAGGAGAGAGAAAGGAGACCGCGCAAGAAGGGAAGGAAGAGGAGAGATTGTGGATAAAATAATAATCACATAAATAAAATCATTTCGGAGTGGGATTTTGGGTCAAACTAAAATCTTTAGTTTTTTTTCTTTGTGGGATGTTATGAAAAGTGAAGTGTATTTTACCTTTTTCAGAGTCTCGTCTTCACTCATTTTGTGATTGGAGTCGTTCTTGGAGTGATTGGAGCTCATCTGAAAGAGAAAAGCAATTTGTCAGTTTTTCAATAAAGTGCAAAAAACAAAACGAGTGAACTTTTCTTGACTTAAGCATAAATCTGAAAGGCTTTGTGCTAAACTCTTGACAGATATGACTTAAAATCAGTCATGCACATTTTGGGGAACCAGCGTAAGTCCCTGGACCGCTCTTTGAGAATCCCTGATATAAAAGAGACTGAGTTATAGAAGTATTGGAAAGTGAAAGTGTGCCTGAGGTCACTGAGAGGTCATCTCCGTCTGACAGTGACTCACATGATGCACAGTTCTGCTTCTGATAAAACCACAGAATCACACAGTTATGTTATTAACTAAACATGTTAATGCTTCTGCACTAGAGGGTTTTAGGTCCGAGTTTTAGCCAGTTTAACCATAAACATTAAATTAGTAGACGTTCAATCAGCAGCTCTGCTCTGTTGCTACAACTCGGACAGAGCGACGCCGTATTCCTCCGGTAGAGGTGACGACGCAAATTAATTGAACTCAATAGCTGAAACAAGCGATTTCAACAAAACCATGAACAAAACGGACTGATTTGTGTCTATTGAAGCTTTTTTAACAACTTTGGCGATGTGAAATTCTCAAACTACTATATTTGTAGTCTGGAAATGCTACACAAACTCCATCAGTTGACGATGTGACAGATGCGCCTCCACATAGAAGTGAAGCTATAACTTTTGTTTGGTGTTTTTTATGTCATTTGTCTGCTGTTCTCACTAGTCACATGTAAAAGAGACGTTTGGCGGTCATTAGAGATCGGAAATCTCGTGTTTTGTTAGCAGTTTTATACACAATTTTTATCTACAATAAAATACTAAAAGCTTTGTAAACTCCACAATAACTTGTAACAAGGCTCTGACCTTTGCTAAATGTGGTCAGTAGGTTTGTTCCAGCTGACACTCTCTGGATCTTTCATAACTTGCGTTGTTTGCGGGCTAATGCTAACGGCTATAGGAAAACAAACAGTAGAACGATCCGGACTAGCTTAAATCTTACCGGACTAGCTCAGATGCTAAGTGTTCGATAGCATCAGAGTCGGACTGCGCGTCTACTTATAAAGTTCTGTAAATGTCTGGTTGTATCTATGTTACATTTAGGGATGGGCGATGTATCAGAATCGGCATATGTTTATATTTTTTGCAATATCAGTATGGACCGATATCAAAAAATGTTTCTCTAGTTCCTCTCTGCACATTTACCAGTCTCAGTGTTTCCTGAAAGCATCAATTTTGACCACGGCGTAAAATTTCTTTCAAGTACCACAGTTTGAGAAACACTGGCTCAGGCCAACTGCAGCTGCCAAGAGAAGTGGGCGGGGCAAAGTAAGGGTGAATGGAGCCGTTTGGTAAGTCTGTGATCTCATTTCAAAAGACCNTTCAGTTTAAGACAAGGGCTTTTAAAGTGCAGCTTTCGTACATTAAAAAAAAAACACTTACAACATGAATACAGTAAAAATAAACTATATATTTCTTTTGTCCCTGTTTTTCTGCACAAATATTTATTTTTCTGGAGTGAATGAATGCAAAATGTGTCTTAGACTGTCATGAAAAGAGCTGTATAAATCTAAACCATTATTGTTATTGTTAGGCTACTTAATTACTGCTTCAAGAAAGAGCATTACTTTGGGATAACTCTTAAATGTGTCTGCCAGGAGTGTGGACAAGAGCATAAAGTCGAAAAAATTCAAGTTTTGGAGCCTGAGATCCGTCAGACAAACTCAACACAAAAACTACAAAAACCATCATGACCTTAAACAGTAACATGAATATCACAAATATGATATAAAAAATAACATTATATTTCAAGGCTTTTTTGTTCTTCTCAAAGCTTTAAACATTCACATATACTTGACAGACAGTGGAGGGAAGTGTGTTGCTCGAGGGCAGGGTCAAACGTCCTCGTCGCTGTCGTCGATCAGGTGCGACTGGGCGGCGATTCTCTGGGCCACGGCGGTTACCATGGCAGCACCTTTCCCACTGCCGTCCTCGGACACGGAGAAGTCCAGAGAGCAGCGAGGAGCCAGGTCCCGGACCACGGCCTGGAGCTCTGCGCTGAAACTACCACAGGACACGAGAAAGACGAGAGATTATCACCAGTGACCAGAACACATGGGTTAAACTTAAGGCCCGCGGGCTGGATGTGGCACCTACATCGTTTTATGTGACCCAAGAGAATCTTAAGTTTCTAAACTTAACACAATCACTGCGTTTACATGATCAAGGAAATCAGACTAGGCCAGTACTTCTCAAATAGTGGGGCGGTGATGCGATGCGTAACAGTCCACTAGATCAATAAGCTCCAGCCCTATCGGTCCTGAATCAGCGCGTTTCATAAAATCTGTCCCGTTCACGCACCTTGTCTTGCCCTGCTTTGATCGTGGTGCCGGTGTCGGTACATTTCCACGTTTGCGTCTCTACGCTATGTTTGTGTGCAGCAGCGGTCCGGGCTTCTCGCGCACCGCGTCAGACACACACAGGTGGAAAGAACGGCCCCGACACAGCGCGCTCGCTCAACCGGGACAGAGCAGCGTCAATAAGCAGCGAGGTCGCGTGTCCGCGGTAAAACGCCTGATCTGCCACATCACCAACTTTACTCCACACAAACGGTACGGCTCTGATCATTTGTGGAATAAACAGCGCCCAGCGCCGCTTTCAAAGCCTTTCTAGCTGACTACACTGTAAAAATAACACTGCAAAAATATGAATTAAAAAATATATATTAAAACTTGCAAAGTATAAACGTACAAAATAAAGTTAATATTGTTGAACTTTGTTTCAAGTTGATATTGATTTTTCTTTTGTTAATGTTTAAAAGTATACACTTTTAGATATACTTATACACTTTTTATAGATAATAATCTGATTTTTAGTCACCGCGGTGAGTAGGGGGGCGCAAAATATTTTCTCTTTTGCAGGGGGGGGGGGCGCGGCAAAAAATAATTGAGAAGCACTGGACTAGGCTAAAAAAAAAAAAAAAAAGAAAGAAAAAAAAAACAGATTCTACTTGGTTTTCCCCTGAAACCAGTCAGACCAGTTTTGCTCCAGTTTACATTCATGACAGTAAACCGATTACCCTGGAGAGACTGGTCTTGCTGTGTCAGATTCACTACTGCATGATTGAGGCTATAATTTGTTGAATTATTTTAAAATTGTTAATGTTGTTTATTTTATTAACTGTTTGTAAAATGACACAGTTTTTTCTGGAACATGTAGGACTGTTATAAACATTTAGTGTTAAACATGGAGTTAAATGTGAGATTGTGTGAGCCACTTTGTGTAAGGCACTTTATTGTTCTAAAATTCTTAATTTATTGCTGAAATGTGCAGTGGTCAGGGGTTGTGGAGTATGCTCAGTTACATTTGTCCAGCTGCAAACCGATTGTCTGTTTACATGAGTCTGAAATCAGACTACAATCCGTCGGGACCACGTGCGCCAACTGGTTTCCGAAAACCGGTTTACAGCTCCTCAATAGGTCTGCCCGGGTTTACATGCACTGGTTTAAATTGGACTAGGCTAGTTATCTGGTTTTCCTGGCCTCCATGTAAACGCCCTGAATGATTTGTCTGAACTTGTATTTTAATAGATTTATGCAAATGTATTACACAATATTTACAACTTGTATCTTTTGTAAGTACTAGTACAACATAAAATAGAGACTGACTAAAAAGAAAACTTTTATTACAGTTTTCTTACAGTTACAACCATGACGTCATAGAGACCCTGGAGAGAGCGTAGACATCAAGCTCGGTGATGAAAGATGGCCGCCGCTTTGAGCGGTGGTTGCTTTCATTATGGCCTGTTGCAAATTTAGCCTTTAGCAGTTAGCTCAATTCAGCACCTCTCTGTCCAAAGAAGAAGCAACTCTGCTTTTCTCTCGGGACGTAAGTAACTGTGTGCCAGAAGCGCACAGTTGTGTGTGTCACCTGTGAGTTCGCTAGAGTGAGCTAAAGATAAAAAAGTTGCTTTTAGCAAAACTGAAAACAAACAAACAAACAAACATACTTTTATTTTTGAAATGTAATTATTTTATACTAATAGCAGCTAATTAAACACATTAATGGCCACTGTTGTGTCCATATACTGTCTGGACACAGAAATAGTTTAAATATGCAGTAAATCCAGCTCTGAGACTGAATGTTTCTGTTCCAGTGCAGCGCTTGAGGACCATCTCCAGGTGTTTCCTGATGGGTTTCGTCAGGACTACGTTGTCTGGAGGATTTCACCCAAACATGCATGTTTAGTTTGGTGGGGACATTGGAGCGCTGTAGGAAACCCACCCAGACACATGGAAACTCCAAACAAAAAGGCCTGGGTGGAAGTTGAACCTACAACCTTCTTACTGTGAGGTAAAAACAAACAAACAAAGACTCTGCCAAGGTGACGTATAGAGAGATTTTCATCTATGTCACTTTTCGCTCTACTGCGCATGCTCCAAAGAGCCGCTGTCCGTCTGGTTACATGGGGAAACTTCTTGAATAAAACAACAAAACAGGACAAGAGCAGGTCTGAACCGGTCTAGCTAACGTTTGTTTCCTGAAACAGTGTTTTTCTCACAGTTTTTTCACTCACCTGAATGAATCTTTTGAGAATCGTAGGGTTGAATCTCATTCATAAATTAGCAGCATAACTTTTGTTTTCTCACAGTAATAAACTCTTGTAGTTACTGACAACAGTCTTGGCTTGAGTTCTTTCTCCAGCTTGGTCAATGAGCTCTTTCTGCAGGTCCAGTGTGCGCATTGCCCTTGTTGATAAACAAAAAAATCCCCTATAATATAATAGCTCAATTATTTTGGCTACAGTTGCTGAAAAAATGGTATATCACTATGATAAAAGATTGATAGACCAACAACTAAAAAATTATAACTAGGGTTGTCAAGATGATTAGGTTAATCAATAAAGGTATGGATTGTTCAAGGCTTCACGTGACATCACAACATTCTACTGGCCAATGTTATTTCAATGAGATGGAGATTTTAGAGATAAAATATAATCTTTCTAAAGTGTGATATTTGTCTTGGAATAATCGTAACAACAAAATTATATTTGTGTAAAACGTGTCACTTGTGTGTAGAACTGAGTCTGCTGAGTCTTGGTCTCACTTGGGATGTTTTTTGAAGACGGTCCCGTCCACGGCCACAGTGGTCCGGAGCTGCTCCAGGCCTCGGTTGGTCCGGATCTTGTTAGCGATAGCCGCTAACGCCGCCGCACAGAGCCGAGCCGAGCGAGACGAGACCGTGTCACAGACGAGACGCACGGCTCTGAGGTCGACGGGACTAAACGTAAACCCAGATCTGAGAGAATACGTCTGGTGTTCTCCTCTCCACTGCCCTCCCTGAAACACACAGGACACAGATCATTAGTTCAGGGCTAAACGGGGCTAAAAAAGGACTAAAGCAGGATTAGTAAGTAAGTAAAGCTTTATTTATAGAGCACCTTTCACAGATAAAAATCACAAAGTGCTTTACAGAATTAGAATACATAGCACGATAAAAACATAATAGCAATATATAAATTCATACACACATACTATATATACATTATATGTATGTACACACATACACCTATACATGTATACATAACATACACATACACGTACGTACGTACATACGTAAACATATCCATATAAAAAGCTCAGCCAAAGGCTCGACTAAACAAAAGAGTCTTAAGCTGGGTTTTAAAAGAGTCAGCAGACTCTGCCATACGTAGGGCTATGAGCAGAGCATTCCATAGTTTAAAGCAAGATTAAAGCAAGACTGAAACTGGACAAAAACAGGACTAAAGCAAGACTAAAGCAGGACTAAAGCAGGACTAAAGCAGGACTAAAACAGGAGTAAAACAAGACTAAAGCAGGACTAAAGCGGGACTAAAGCAGACTAAAACAGACTAAAGCAGGACTAAAACAGGACTAAACAAGAGTAAACAGGACTAAAACAGGACTAAAACAGGACTAAAACAGGACTAAAGCAAGAATAAAACAGGACTAAAACAAGACTAAAGCAGGACTAAAGCAGGACTAAAACAGGACTAAAGCAGGAGTAAAACAAGACTGAAACTGGACTAAAACAGGACTAAAGCAGGACTAAAACAGGACTAAAGCAGGACTAAAACAGACTAAAGCAGGAGTAAAACAAGACTGAAACTGGACTAAAACAGGACTAAATCAGGACTAAAACAGGACTAAAGCTGGACTAAAACAGGACTAAAACAGGACTAAAGCTGGACTAAAACAGGACTAAAACAGGACTAAAACAGGACTAATGCTGGACTAAAACAGGACTAAAACAGGACTAAAGCAGGACTAAAGCCGGACTCACGCTTCTATCTCGGAGATGAACTTGGTTTGAAAAGCGTCTTTGGTCTTGAGTCTTTCGGAGGTTTTCCCGTTGAACAGAAGTTTGTCCTCAGTCATCCTCACCAGCAGGAGGCGCACTATCTCTCCCAGGTACATGCCACTGATCATCTTCTCAAAGCTGAAAACACACAAAGTCAAAAACAGTTCAAATCAGCTCAAACTGGTGGTACAAATGTGTCCCCAAAGATGATTTCATGCAGCCCCCACTGTCATTTTAATTATTATTGATAGTGGCCTGTCGATAAAAGCATGCAACAAATTGAACTACACGTCCCATAATGCACTGCAGTCTTTGAATGGGATCCAGAGCTCAAGCTTAAGCAAACTGTGAAGAGTGGGTCTGGTCACCACTGCCCCGTCTGTGTTTCAGATCAAATCCACAACAAACCGTTCAATCAGATTAGTTTGTTTGCCTGACGCAGATGAAACAAAGGAGCAGATTGGTCGTCTGTCATTCAGACAAAAAACTAACTTCACTCACCTATATTAAATCTTTTTTTTTTTTTTTGCTTCGCTCTTTGATTCTGCAGAAATCTGTAATTTTTTTCAGTTTCAATTGAGATTTTTCTATATTTCTCCATGTTATTTTTTTGTTAAAAGCAGCCATGTTGGTTTTTGTATGGTTGACCAGGTGTTCTCAAACTTTTTCAGACCAGGGACCCCTTATCGGTTCAAAATCTTCCAAGGACCCCCTATCACTTTTTGCTTTGGTATCACATTAAAATTCGGAATTAAAGCTAAGCTATAAATCAAATTTGAATAATTGGTCAATTTCCTATGGTAATTTTTTTTTTACTTGTTTCTATTCAAAACTGTCTATCTTTTCAATCCAAAATTCTGTTTACGATGGTAAATTATAAGAAATTATTGTATTGAAAAAAATCCCCGGACCCCACTTTGAGAACCACTGTGGTAGACGATGAACGTTTCTGATAAACTAATTAATTCATTCGAAAGAGGGACATGGTGGCCAGACGATATATTTTTTATATATGTCTGGATTTTCCAGGGTTAGGCACCTGCAGCCTAGCACATGGGTTAATAAGTCTATGGCAATATAAAGGATTATATTGCTCAGATGTGACTATAAACCCACTGGAATGCAGATAATTGTGTACAATTTGTCTGAATTGTTATTGGAAGGACACAAAATGTAATATAATGTGATGTAAATCTGGATATACAGTATTTGTGTTATATTAATTTGTCATATTTGAATATAACACAAAGGATTAATATTTAAAACCAAATCAATTTGGTTCAGCCACAGCTCCATTTGAGTTTAACACCTCTGATCTAAACCTACAAATTTAAAAATAGCCCAAAAAATGACCTTCAGTTTTTGAACATAACCCCAAATCAGTCCAAAGTACAAACACCAGTTTTACTGCTTTGTATTTACCAAACAAACATCTAGATGTTTTTTTTTCTTTTGTGCAGAGCTTATTCTTCCTTATGATTAGAGTCGATCAGAATCAGAGACTAAAAGTACAAAGACTGAGCTTCACTGAGTCTAAACAACTGGATCAGGAACAGTTTCAGTTTAAATTTAGACAATATTAGTCAGATGTTTAAGGAAACTAGGGAAGATTGTCAAGGTGTAACTTGACCACTAAAAGTACTTCCACTGGTAATACCATCATAACTAAGTGCCACCATAATTAACTATTCTATAAAGTGCTACAAAAGTGTATTTATGTTCTCACATGTGGACTCCGGGGTTGATGGAGGAGCGGTCCACCTCCAGGTCAAACTCAGTCTGAATGTCTCTAAGCGCTCCGTCGTCTCCAAACCCTCCCCACTCTGTGTTTATGCACATCTGACCTCCTTCTCCCTCCACACGCTTCACGTTACACATCTCCTCCATGTAACAGGCGTTTGTGCCCGTGCCTGTTCAACAACACGGCACAAAACAGACGACAGACAGCAGTGAGTGAGTGAGCACATTTAACTTAAAGCACTTTAGAAATAGATCTAGCTCATGTGCATTTAGGGATGGAAAAGAGTTTGAAAACTTTGGAAATCGTATGAATGCAGCGATCGAACTGAAAGAACAGAATCGATCAGTTTCACTCATGCACTAAAACACACAAGCAGCCACTGACCTATGCACATGCACACTATATAATGGTAATACAAATACCAATACAATAGTCATGATGTCTTGTGCCAGACCTGACTGAATGTGCTTTATTATGTTGAGTTAACAACTGTTGGTGGAGCTATAAATAAGGACACTAAATATGACTGTTTAATGTTCAGATGTTCATAAAAATACAAGCTCTGAGCACTACCACATTTATTATGGTTTATTTTGTGTTTTAAGGTAAAAAAAATGTTGAATATAGATAAACTAACAAAATCGAGAAGAAACTAAACAAATTGTGTCTGCAAAATTGAAAACTGAATTGAATCGTCCTATCCCAAGCATTTAAGTGTGTTTATTGTATTGTATCTTGTCTGATTCTGTCGGCTGTGTCTCCTGTATTGAATTATGTTGTTGTGATGTCTTAATTGTCTGTTGATTCACAGTTTGTTTTTGGGTTGTAGTCGACCTGTTTACCCTGGCTTCATTGGATTACAGATGGAAATAATCTGGTGTATTTACAGTTTGGCCATTCTTTAATACAGGGGTGGCGACCCGCGGCTCTTGGCCAATCAGAGTGCGGCTCTTTGTCTCATTCAGAAACATTTGCTCCTCCACAGGCTCTCTCTCTCTTTCTCTTTCCTTCAGAAGCCGCTAGTGTCAGGGCAGCGTCACAGCAGAGCTATTTAACAGACAGGTCGTTTCTTTGAGAAGCATTTCACACTCCCAGTGATATTCTTTGAAACTGGAGTTTCATTTTGATCCTTATTTTGTGCAAATCCTCCTTATATCCACAGAGAAAAGGTCCAAAATGTACAATGAAAATAACATGCAAAAAAACAGCGGCGCAAATGGCAGGAAACGGCGCAGTCCTGAGTCTGCTAAAAGCACCTGGGGCTGGGGGGGGGGTTTGATTTACTGACCTAAGTCTTTTTAATTATAGTAAAATTACATTACTTAGTGAAAATATCACATCTAAAACTCACCAAAATGCAGGAAATTGCACCAAAATTTGAAACATTTTCCTGGAGGAGAATTCCCCCAGATCCCCCTGAATGACATCAAAACCATGTTGCATAGAAAAATATTTTAATGAAGGTCTTACAGTGTCTGTGTCGATGTAATTCAATAAAAATGTACTTTGCCCCCAGGTGGTGGCAGTAAGTCGACTCATGGTGTGGCTCTGAAGCTGAAAAATCCGGCTCTTGGCCTCTGACTAGTTCGCCACCCCTGATTTAATACATGCCGTCCCATTCAAATAAATACACTAAATCAGCTTTTTACCTATAAAAATTGGTCACTTTAATCTTTTGTTCTTAAGACTTTAATAATCAGAGGTATTGATAATAATCTTGACCTCTCTGACCTCATGATCATGTTTTCTGCGTTGTTGTCTGATCAGAAACACACATGAGGAGTTGTGTCCGTGTTTTACCGATGATCATGGCGATCTCACAGTTCTTATCTTTGTATCCGCAGCTCATCATCGTTCCCACCGTGTCGTTCACCATGGCAACCGAGCCGATCTCGAAATCCTGCAGAGAACATACCATTATTTTACACTTTAAACAACAAACGACAGGTCACACTGCAAAACATTAGTGAGTTTAGGATTTTAACTACATATTTGGCCTGTTTTTCTCCAGTTTGACAATGTTGGTGATGTTTATAATTGTATTTTCAGTTAGTAGGTGAGGATGAGGATATTCTAGCGGACATTAGAACATAAATGTGTGTAATCTGGACTCTTTTAGACAGTTGTGACGTGTGTTTCAGAGACCGACCCCTCGTCTCTGAATCGCCTCCTTCAGCAGCTGCACCACATCTCGACCTTCCACTCCTGAACAGTTAAAACCTTTGGTCCAGCGGATCAGGATGCTCTGCACAAACACAACACACACCTGTTAGATCATAACACCTACTTATGTTTGTCATAAGCTTAATGTAGTCTAACTCTAGTTCTTTCTTACATCTCATTGCTCCTTAATCCAATAAATGACAGCAGGTGTTTGTGGTCAGCACAGTATTGAGTGGACAAATCAATAGTGATGTCACACAGGTGGAGTGATTGGAGGTGTTGCCCGGTGACCACTAGGGCCTAGAGGTTCCCCGGGTATAAAAGGCCAACTTCTTGTGTCGTTCGCTCTCTCAGACTCCAGACCTCGGGCCACACCACACTCGTCAGTTCTTTTCTTTTATTTATTTTTATGCACCACACTCACACACATACACATACACTAAAGGTTTTTGTACTGACTCTGATTATTGTTGTTTAAATAAATGCCCAAAAAAGGGCTTAAAAACAGCCTGCTGCTTGTCTGTCCCCTTCTTTATGTTGCTTTCTATAAGGCGGGCGTAACAATAAGTAAGTCTCATATTTCTACATCATATAGGCCTACATGGTTTTTAGTTTAGGAGTTTAGCTTCACTTTAAGTACGTTTGTTTAAGCACACACACATGTGGACTGTGCTCACCTTGTCGATCTCCTTCTGCTCACAGGGGAAAGAGAAGGTGAAGCCCAGGGGCAGGACCTGGTCTTTGAGGCCCTGATTCTCCAGAAAAGTCCCCAAACAGGCCACGATGTGGTCGAACAACTGCAGCAGGGTCAGAGGTCAATGAGACATTAAACATGAGTTTGTCAGCAGAAACTAAAGTGATAAAGGTGTTATACCTTTTACTTCCTTAAAAACGCAAACAAACAGTAATATTAAATGTTTTACATTTTACATCTGTTCACAAGCTTCCTGAGTCTCTGAGTTATTCACCAAAACTTTTCACGACAGCTGACGACGGCAGTGTAAAGGAAAAAACAGACACTGGACAAACAGGACATGGGATCAGACACAGAAGTGGTCCCAAGTAAGTCTCTGTTCTCAAGTCCAAGTCAAGTCCAAGTCAAGTCCAAGTCAAGTCCAAATAAAATCCAAATCAGGGTCTTACAAGTGCAAGTCGAGTCCAAGTATTTTCAAGCCTTTATATTAAATTACCAAATACAGCTTTTAATTCTATAAATTCATCGAGTTTAAATACAAAATTTTGATCACAAAAAGAAGAGAGGAGCAGTTCATGTAAAATTACACAATTTATTTTTTGACGAGAAGCATCGAGTCGTCTCAAAAGAGCTTCAAGACCAAGTCAAGTCTGAGTCTATTTTATCAAGATAAGTCTCAAGTTAAGTCTTAAGTCATCAAGATATAGTGACCCAAGTTCAAGTCAGGACGTGTAAATCCACACCTCTACAAACAGATACTTAGGCAAATAATAAACCAGTAATTTTCTATTATGGAACACTAGTGTTTCTTGAGATACTTCCAGATGGGCCTTGAAAAAATTAATTTGTTTTAAATATTTCATCAGCAAATTCTGGTGTGCCCAGAATACCCCTTTGACTAAAAATGAAAAGCAAATAATTACGATTTTCAATTTGAAACTTTAACAATAATACATAATTTTGTCTTCTGTGTGACATAAAAACATTCTGAGAAAGAAAGTGTGCTGTTACTCAAAAAAGGTTGGGAAACACTGCATTAAAAAAAAGAAAAAAAAAACAAAAAGGTGCAACCAAAGACTCTCTGTTATTCGTAAGTTAAAAGGACTTTATGTCTCACCACATTTACTGCTTATGTTGTATACCAGTATCATCCAGCCTGTTCTTCTGTACTGTTCACCATGTTTTCTAACAATGCTCACACTTAAAAAACGCAATTCTTTCATAAAAATAACCAACATATCATCGAAGATCATTGGCCTACCTCTTCCCAGTCTCTCACAGTTAAACTCTAAAGCCATTCTACGTTTGGCACAGACAATAACACAAGACCACAGTCATCCACGACACCGTTATTTCACTCTGCTCCCCTCCGGACGACGACACAGGACTCTAAGATGTAATAAAGCACGTTTCAAAAACAGTCTCATACCTACAGCCATTATTAGTTTAAACAAACAATAGGCCTTCTTTTTGGATATATCATGCACTTGAACTATGTCACCTATTTGTCTATGTCATGTCAAATGTATGTGGTGTTATATGTTTGTAA
This sequence comes from Mugilogobius chulae, assembly GCA_038363315.1. Taxonomy (NCBI): domain Eukaryota; kingdom Metazoa; phylum Chordata; class Actinopteri; order Gobiiformes; family Gobiidae; genus Mugilogobius; species Mugilogobius chulae. The sequence continues at coordinate 568,322 of CM076399.1, read as the reverse complement.
AATGGCGTTCCTTATGTTAACGTACAGCTGTGAAGACAAATTTCCCCTTAAACAACTGCTTATTTAAAATAAACACATGCTAGAATAATAATGAATGTTCTTTGCCTGGTTTCTCATTTCAAAATCAAGTCATTAAAGAGCCGCATGTGGCTCTCGAGCCAGAGATTGCACACTCCTGACCTATTCCTATCATATATACCAAAATGTGATCACCAAAACCTAATTTACAATCAAAATACGCAAGTTAAGTTCATCTTTTGAAGTCTTCTGGAGTTAAAGTTTGCAGTGAATGAACCCGACAAGTCTAAGATAAGAGTTAAGTTCTGAGAAGGTTAATGTTATTGTAGCATTTACAAATAGAACAGTAGGACTTGGGTAATAATGGTGATAAAGTCATCCTCACAAGGTTTTAGAGACGGTTTTGTGTTTAAGTGTTAGTTTATTAGAGTCGTACCTGTTCTCCGGGGCCGGTCATCAGCTCCTGAGGAATGGCGCAGATCTCACTGTCCATCTTCAACACTTTCTTCTGGTCCTGCTGAACTCGCACGTGGAGCACTCGGAAGTTTGTCCCGCCCAAGTCCAGAGCCAGGAAGTCTCCCTCTTCTGTTTCACCACAATCACAACAACTGGGTCAGGACACTTTGTTGGTTTAGCACATTTCATCAACTGGAAATAAAAAACTTAAAAACTGACAAAGAATGAACTGTCAGTATAAACTCGTAGATACTTTTTAGCTGCTAAACACTGAATTTTCTACAGAATCAATCACCATCTGTTAATCCATACATGCTGTCTCTTATGTTCTATTCGCACGGCCTAATATTTACCTGTGGACCTCATATAAATTGTAATTATTACGGACGTCATCTGAGTTTCTACTCCCGTGCAAATCCTCCAGGTTTGTAAAAAATGTCTGTAAAGTTTCCACCGAATTTTTCTCCTGTAACTCAGACATCCTCATGTAATTCTAAAGCCGTGAACACGTATGTCTGTGTTTTCAATCTGTTTATAAATGAATTAATAATGACTCTGCGACTCTGCATTTTAGCTTTACCTTCAGACTTAAACAAAATTATCATTACTATTCTTTACGGATCATTTTCAAATGAAATGGTTGTTTTTTTCTACAATTAAAAGTCCGTGGACCGAAAATACAACACCCTCGTTGTCGTAGCACCTTTCGTACCGGAAGACCTGATTCGTCCGGAAGTTCCTTTTTAGGTCAACGACGCATGCGCAGACCAAAATTACGTCTTTTAAACACATTATTTGTAAGTGTACAGTTAATATTATTTATTTATGTTGATATTTATGAATGTATCTTACAGAAGTTTGCCAGTAGAAAGCCCAAAAACGGCACATTTATTTATCTCCATTTTAAGCTAGCAGATAGCAGCCGGAACTAGCTTAATAAGGCATTTACGGCTTTAAAGAGTAACAATCTAATTTTACAATCATTTGCTTTGTTGAAATCTGTGAGGGAATTTTATGTTTAACAGTTTAGTTTCGTCTGTGGTTAATTACAATTTCAATATGAATAAAACAATCTATTACAGATCTATTAAAATATCTGGATGGGAGAGCTTGCTAGTTTGAGTTGAGGTAGTGGCCGCTCCATTGGGACTGCAGCAAGAAAATCCCCTCAGTCTAGTCTAACCTTTAGCTCCGGCTACAGCTCTGCTCGCTCTAGTAAGCTCCCGCTCTGATTGGTCAACGTGGGTCACGTGTCACGTGAGACCGCACTACTGACGCACGCCCAGGTGAGAGAAAGAACAACTGTGCATGTTTCAGTGGACGGAGGTTAGCTGAATTGAGCGCCACTGAGCGCAGCTGTTGACATAAAGTGGCGGCCATCTTTCATCACCGAGGCTTAGACAGAACGCTGCAATGTTTGGATGTTTGGATTTTATCACCGTAAATAGATTAAAAGAAAGAGTCTTTGGCTGTTTTGTAAGAAATCAGATGTTGTGGATGTGATTCTGATCAAGGGACTCAACGTGACGAGGAGACACACTCACACTGTCGCAGCTCAGTTCAGCTTAATCACGTTAAAACAAACCGAAAACACAAGAAACGCTCATTTAATGAATTAAGTAAAAGGTCGTTGCCATAAACTATCTGTCGCCATTTCTGGAAAGTCTGTAAAAACAAGAAAGTTACAGACATCGAATCTCCCAGTGCAAATGGCTGTTAAAAAACTCAGATGTTGTGGAGTAATTAAAGTTTACAGACGTCCCGAGGTAAATACTGTGAATAGTTAATAAGTCTCAGTTAGTGCGATCTTGACTAACCACTTGTGAACATTAGTGCGTTACCTGTCCCGTCGGGCGTGGCTCTGACGAAGGTGGGCAGCATTTTGACCGGAGCTTTATGATGCGAGTGTCGGTCCAGACCTTTGATCATGTCCTGAGTCAAACGAGACGAAATGTCCCCGAGTTTCTCCAGAGAGAGACGGAAATCCTTCAGGAAACTCTCCACCTGCAAGAGACACCAGGATCAGAGTGTGGGTCGAGTTTTACTGGAGACTCACGTGTTTCTGGAGTTTAATTCAAGTAAAACTGTTAAATTACACTATTGTTCTTGTCTTATGAACCTACATTAACTTGATTCATTCGTTTTTATCCACCGTCAGATAAAAATACACTTTCAAAACCCAACAAATGTTAAATCTAGAGTCATTCAGACCCAGGATACTACTCTGTATTCACGCAGTTATACTCTGATGTGCATTATCTGTGTACGTGTGTATAAAACATGTGGAGACAGGAGACAGACAGGCGTGACCAAAGACACAGGTCTGAACAGAAACACTGGAAAAATACTGACGATTAGAAACATTACAAACACACACAACAGAGCTTTGTAAGGAGGGAGAGTTTGTCTGATTTAATATGAACAGAGGTCACATCTTAGACACACAAGGATAAAGAACTCAAACTCTTTTCAAACTAAACTTTGTGGATTCGGCTGAAAACTTGTGGATTTTTTTGCACAAACTTAGATTAGGTTACTAGTTATTTATTATTTGCACCTTCATCACCTGATCACGTTTGTGCGCCTGATGGAGGCAGAAGTGTGTGAGTGCAGCATTACAGGAGTGCAAAACTGACACATTATTTTTGTAAAGAAAGCAGTGGATGCTTCTAGTGCATGTTCAGTACATTTGTCTGTGGAAGTAGGACGTCTTTTAGACGAAGCACAAAACAAGGCATTTGGAAAAGCTAATGAATGCAGCTGATCCAGACCCTCTTCCTCCTGCTATGTTTGCCGAATAAATAAAATGTACAAGTTTGCCTGACTTTACTCCTCATGATTCGCACCATTCTGTGGTAAACAGGGTTTTGTCTCAGTTTGGTTTTCAGTCACTTGGCTGAAGATCATGTGAGGCTAGTGTTAGCCACGCATAATGCAGACTGTTTCAGATATTCATTGCATCTTTTTTTTTCAAATGTTCTCATTTTTTTTCTCATTAGCATTGACTTTCCTTGTTTCTCCAGGTTAGGAGAAACGTCCAGACGCTCCGTGCGCATAGAGCGTGACGTTTTTATCTACTTGCCCCTTGCCTGTTTCTTCTTGTTTTATAGCCAGTTGAAGCCTAAATGAACGATGCTCAGAACGCATAAGTTGTGTCTTAGTTTGTTAAACAGAACATGCTTGACATGAGGCTTATTGGACTGATGTTCACGTCACCTGAAGCAAAAGCACACGAGCGTTTGAACATGGGTTTAGACCCGACCCACCCGAACCCGACCAACTTCTTTTAATTGTGCTATCGGACCCGCCCAAACCCACGGGACCTGCGGGTGACCCGCACATCACTAACGTGTGTAATGCTCGAAAAAAAAAAAATACTGCACTTTGACTACAAGCACAAAGCGTTACATTTATTTACAGATGATGAGGCAATGTTTCTTCTTTATTTTACTTTTTCAGAGCCGCCGTCACAGATGCACCAGAGGCTTCTGTTGTAAAGGTCCACACTCGTGCAGCAGGTGAACCTCACCATGATGCTCCTGACAAACAGTCACTGTGTCAGACAGACGTAAGGAGAGAAACGGCAAAAAATCTCTTACAAAAGTCCTTACTCTGACCACACCTCCTCAAACTCGGGAAAGAGAGGGAAGAGGGAAACGTCAGACTTAAAATACGACCAAAACTCCTGCAGTGTGCAGAAGAGTTTAAGGAACATACAAGAAAAGTCCCTCCTCTTAGTCAAATAACACTTCATTTTTGGGCCACGCAAGTCTGCTTTAAGTCAAGACACATCTTTTTTGTTTTTTCACTGCAAAAATGCATCTAAATGACACAAACATTCTTTTATTCAAGTCTATTCTGGTCACAAAGTTACAAATAGCACCTTTAAAACACTGTCACTTTCTGGAGCTGCATAAGCCCAGATAAAGAGAAGGTTAAACAAGACTTTGGAGCATTCTTTCTGGATATAGATCAGTTTTATGCACAAACAAAGCCACAAACAATATGATGAGATAAGTGAGTTTTTGTTAAATCTTCAGTTACTACATTTTGAATCCAAATGTCAAAGTTATGTTTTATCTGTCTGTAACAACAACACACCTCGTGCTCTGTTACTCTGTCAGAAGCTCACGCAGACGTTTGTCCAAACTTGTCCATAAAGAAACAGACGTAATGAGGAAATAATGAACAAACTCAAAGACACATTGAGCAAGAATTTAGCAACAAAACCTGGTCCAGAAAGACTCAAAAGAGATGAAGAAACAAGTCTAAGGAGAGTTTAAGAAAGACTTCAGCTACAACAAGAAATAATAATGTCTCATAATTTAAATTTTAAAAAATTCCTTTAAAAAACCCATGTACAGGACTTTTTGAGTTTTTAATTCTGTTCTAACATCACATCCGCTGATGAGGCCAATAAGTTATATTAACTTAAATCTTGATAAAACTTGACAATGTGAGTCAAAGGTTTTCAATAAAGCCTTTTGACGCCGGGCTGACGCTGCCTCCGGTCCAGATACAGAGCCGGATTCGTCTTGGTCTGGTCACTCACACTGCCTCCAGAATATGCATGCGTATGTATATGCATGTGTATGTACCAAGCCCCGGTGATGAAAGATGGCCGCCGCTTTACGTCAATGTAAACGTAACATGTGACCCACGCTGACCAATCAGAGCAGGAGTTTGCTAGAGCGAGCAGAGCTGTAGCCGGAGCTAAAGATTATAAAGCTATTTTTAATTAAACTGAACACTTTTGAACCGAGAAAAAGTTCATGGTGTGATGCAAGATTTGTCACAAAGTCCAACCCTTTTGAAAGGTGTACGTGATCTGTGAGGCGAGCAGCAGCAGTTTGTGATTGCATTGTGCTCTATGGAAAAAATGCTTTCTAGACTGAGGGAAATTACCCGCTGCAGAACCAATGGAGCGGCCACTACCTCAACTCGAGACGTTGTTAATAAAAACATGTATTTTACATTACATTTGAGGCATAATAACATAATTATAACTAGACAGACAGCAAACTTATGAATGACAGAGAATGCATAATTTAACAACTGCAAAGGCACTATATCAGGGCTATTCAAATAGCGGCCCATGCTGTATGATGTGGCCCACCTTGGTAAAATGGGCCATGGACTGGGTCACATTGTAAGGAAGTCAGAGAAACAATCCGTATCTGATTTACAGTGAACAGTGGTGGATACAGCAACATAATGCTTTGAAATAAAGACTGGCCCATCATAGTAAAGTGGGCCAGGGACTGGGCCACATTTCTTGGTTAGATCTGGTTTTCAGTCGCCTGCAGTACTTTTAAATCAACTTCATCAGCTAAAATTCCAGTGATATTTGTTTTGTTCACTTTTGTTCTGGTTCATAAATTGTTCTCTAGTCTTGTTCCAAATTGAGGTTCACCCTTGAAGTAGCAATTATGTAGACCTAGAGTAAATTAACTGTAGGTTTAGCCTAGTCCTTTATCTGTGGTTCTGATTTGCTCACGTTCTAGTTTTCATTTGTCTCTGCTAGTGTAAACCTGTTATAGGACAGAGAAATTTAGACTTATTTTCAATTTACTAAACATATAAGTTCTTGGTGCAGTTTTGTTATTCGGTTCATAGTCCTCTGTCTGCTGTAAAATATAATTGAATAGCCCTGCTGTAGAGCAATAAAAACAGACGCAGCATTAGTTATTATCACTATAGAAACAACTCTGATCTTGGGCACAATCTTGCGTCAAAAACTGCTATGTATGCCCGGGCCACAAGTCGTGGTCCTCGATAAAATCTGGCCCTCTGAAAAATGAAGTTGAATAGCCCTGCACTATAATATTGGTTTACATGTGTGTTGAAGCAATATATAATATTTAATGTTTTGAGAGCTTTTTTGTTAGATGTGTGTGCGAGTGATTTATAATAATGATTTATTTCATTAATTAGTCTATTGAAGTTTGGTTTAATGTCTGAGTATCTTGATTTATGAATTTGAAATTTTCCAAAAGGATGTACACATTTACAATGTGTGTCATGGTGTTTTTTATGAGTAAAGTGAGAGATAATATCTTGACTTTGCAGATGAATTATTGTTTTGGTTTTCTGAAATACCAAGGCTTCCACATTGGTCCATATTCCTTTTGAGTGAGTACAACTGTAAAACAAGTGGATTAAATGTTTCTTCTTCCAAATGACAAAATGAGCATGTCGTATCTTTGTCTGTAAACAAAGAACACACGATGCGCCGAGTTTTGGGCTTATTTCACGTCACCTCGTTTTCTGTTGGATTTTTCGCCGCATAGTGAGTAAGTACAGGACGTTTATTTACCTCCTGTGTGTTCAATAGTCGTGTATATGTCGAGCATTTTGACGTATTTGTTGTAGTAGCAGAAACGTAATGTTTTTACTTTGAAAGTCATCGGATTCTCTTCACCCGCGAGCGCTTGGTTTCCTGTTTGTTGTGACTTGTTTCCACAACTTTACCAAAAAGGGCTCTAGAGCGCTCCGGCAGTCCGGAAAAAGTTCCTTGAAATGGAAACGATCCGGACGACCGTAGCAGAGCTGCGCGGCTCGCCGGACCGGAGCACAAACTGGATCCAGTGTGAGCCCGGCGTGAGTTATAAAGACAGAGAGAGAGAGAGAGAGAGAGAGAGAGAGAGAGAGAGAGAGAGGGAGAGAGAGAGAGAGGGAGAGAGGGAGGAAAGGAGAGAGAGAGAGGGGGAAGAAGAGGAGAAAGAAAGAGGAGAGGAGAGAGAAAGAGAGGAGAAAGAGAGAGAAGAAAGGAGAAGGGGGGAGAGGAGAGAGAGGGAGGGAGGGAAGGAGAGAGAGAGAGAGAGGGAAGAAGAGGAGAAAGAAAGAGGAGAGGAGAAAGAAAGAGAGGAGAAAGAGAGAGAAGAAAGGAGAAAGGGGGAGAGGAGAAAGAGGGAGGGAGGGAAGGGGAGAGAGAGGGAAGAAGAAGAGATGGAGAGAGAGAGAGAGACAGAGAGGAGAAAGAGAGGGAGAGAAAAGAGAAAGAAAGAAGAAAGAAAGAAGAGAGAAAGGGCAAGAGGAGAGAAAGAGGGAGGTAGGGAAAGAGAGAGGGGGAAGAAGAGGAGAGAGAAAGGAGACCGCGCAAGAAGGGAAGGAAGAGGAGAGATTGTGGATAAAATAATAATCACATAAATAAAATCATTTCGGAGTGGGATTTTGGGTCAAACTAAAATCTGTTTAGTTTTTTTTTCTTTGTGGGATGTTATGATTTAAAGTGTGAAGTGTATTTTACCTTTTTCAGAGTCTCGTCTTCACTCATTTTGTGATTGGAGTCGTTCTTGGAGTGATTGGAGCTCATCTGAAAGAGAAAAAGCAAATTGTCAGTTTTTCAATAAAGTGCAAAAAACAAAACGAGTGAACTTTTCTTGACTTAAGCATAAATCTGAAAGGCTCTGTGCTAAACTCCTGACAGATATGACTTAAAATTAGTCATGCACATTTTGGGGAACCAGCATATGTCCCTGGACCGCTCTTTGAGAATCCCTGATATAAAAGAGACTGAGTTATAGAAGTATTGGAAAGTGAAAGTGTGCCTGAGGTCACTGAGAGGTCATCTCCGTCTGACAGTGACTCACATGATGTACAGTTCTGCTTCTGACAAAACCACAGAATCACACAGTTATGTTATTAACTAAACATGTTAATGCTTCTGCACAAGAGGGTTTTAGGCCCGAGTTTTAGCCAGTTTAACCATAAACATTAAATTAGTAGACGTTCAATCAGCAGCTCTGTTCTGTTGCTACAACTCGGACAGAGCGACGCCATATTCCTCCGGTAGAGGTGATGACGCAAATCAATTGAAGTCAATAGCAGAAGTTGCACTTTTATGGATAAAACGAGTTTAAACAAGCGATTTCAACAAAACCATGAACAAAACGGACTGATTTGTGTCTTATGAAGCTTTTTTAAACAACTTTGGCGATGTGAGATTTCTCAAACTACTATATTTGTAGTCTGGAAATGCTACACAAACTCCATCAGTTGACGATGCGACAGACGCGCCTCCACATAGAAGTGAAGCTATAACTTTTGTTTGGTGTTATTTATGTCATTTGTCTGCTGATCTCACTAGTCACATGTAAAAGAGACGTTTGGCGGTCATTAGAGATCGGAAATCTCGTGTTTTGTTAGCAGTTTTATACACAATTTTTATCTACAATAAAATACTAAAAGCTTTGTAAACTCCACAATAACTTGTAACAAGGCTCTGACGTTTGCTGAATGTGGTCGGTATGTTTGTACAGCTGACACTCTCTGGATCTTTCATAACTAGGGCTGCTCGATTATGATGAAAATAATAATCACGATTACTCAAACGATTATTTGGTTAGCGAGACAGCGTTGTCTAATGTAGAGAGTGAAAAGATAAAATAAAAAGTCTCACAGGAATAAACAGCTGTAAATGTATTCTACAATTGTACAGAACCCATCCATTTTTCCAAATCAAGGAAATAAATGAGAGCTATTGAACAGACTTACAAGTTACTGTCAATAATCACGATTGCTCGATTACACAATTTTTGCAAACGATTACAGCAATAATCGTAATTGAAATTGAAATTCGATTAATTGCACAGCCCTATTCATAACTTGCGTTTTTTGCGAGCTAATGCTAACGGCTATAGGAAAACAAACAGTAGAACGCTCCGGACTAGCTTAAATCTTACCGGACTAGCTCAGATGCTAAGTGTTCGATAGCATCAGAGTCAGACAGCGCATCTACTAATTATATGTCGATGAGTTTTAATCATAAGGTTCTGTAAATGTCTGGTTGTATCTATGTCCATTTAGGGACGGGCGATGTATCAGCATCAGCATATGTTTATGCTTTTTGCAATATCACTATTGAACCGATATCAAAAATGTTTCTCTAGTTCCTCTCTGCACATTTACCAGTCTCAGTGTTTCCTGAAAGCATCACATTTGACCACAGGCGTAAAATTAGGTTCAAATACCACAGTTTGAGAAACACTGGCTCAGGCTAACTGCAGCTGCCAAGAGAAGTGGGCGGGGCAAAGAAAGGTGAATGGAGCCGTTTGGTAAGTCTGTGATCTCATTTCAAAAGACCGGTTTAAATGTTTAGTCATAATGTATCTCACAATCAAACCGCAGAAGTATCTGAGAAATGTGAGGCAGGTTTGTGAGAGAATCACTCCGGGTTTGGTCAAAGGTTTTAAACAGAAGTATTTTTCACTCCCAAGTTAACACGCCCCAAACAAAACAAAGAAGTAGTTTGGACACGGCTGATTGGATTCAAGTCAGCCGAGGAAAACGTCACTGAAGGCTGAAATTAAAATAACTTATCAACATGATGTAATAATGGAATAGCTTTTTCTAGTGTGATAATGTCGTGAGTCCAGATGGTGGACAAGAGATCCTATTATAACATTGTACTTCTTCATGAAATGTCTAAAAGTAGTGTAGTAGCCAAGACCAAGACCACGGAGGGTTAAGATCAAGTGCAAGCTTAAGCCAGGCAGACACTGTGGTATTTTGACCCATTTTGGGACGATTTTTCTCTAGTGCAACATTTTTGGAGATTGGCCTGATCAACAATTGCAAGAAAATCAAACTTATTTGAAATCCTGGTCGCTCCTTGTGGGAACATCGCTCTGTAGAAGCAGTGCCACGATCTCTCACACTGCCCAGGCACAAACAATGTTTGTTGTTGTTCTTCTTCTCCTCCACCTTTTATATTGTGCTTCCGGATCACATAAGACCATCCGCTCGTGTAGTGTGAGGACATGAACGTGAGCTGTAACGTTTGACCCAGTGATTCACTCGTACAGTCTGAGCAGCCGCTGCATATACACCACTGAAAACATCACAGTGACCGCCTTTAGCAGAGTGTGGTGGTAATGAAAATGTGGTCCCGGTGTCCAAGAAAAGAACGAGTCCAAGCCTGAGTCCAGGATAAGGCCGAGACCAAGACAAAAATGAGTCCAAATGTGCTCGAGTCTGTGACAACACAAAGACCTTAAAAAGTCGTCTTAAGACAATATACTACTATAATACTTTTCACAGAAAGTCATCAATACTTTGCTGATGCACTGAAGTGAAGCATTTGAACTAGGCCAGGCCTATTCAACTTAAGGCCCTGGGCCAAATTGGCCCTTTAAAGATCTGATCTGGCCTCAACCCATTTTCCTTAGACCTGGTTTAGTCTTTGTTTAGTCCTACTTTAGTCCTGGTTTAATGCTGTGATTTTCTTAGTCCTAACCACTCCTTGTTTAATTTTGGTCAGCAATATTTAGAAGTTTTGTAGAGCATTAAAATTCAAACATAAATTATAGCAGGTTATTTTCACGACCGAAACAGATATAGTGCAGTGGATATTTCGCGTAACAAGTTGTCAAAAGTGGTGACGTTTTGTGCAACTAGACATCAAGAAAAAATGTTGAACAGCAATGAACTAGGCTAGCTGTAGATCAAAAGTTAGGCCAAATATGATCTAGAAGAAGCTGGCTAGAGACACATGTTTTACCACTTCATGACATCACAAAGTGGAGCAGCATGTTTTCAGTTCAAGAATAGAACTTTAAAAAATGCAGGTTTTGAGTGTTAAACATGTAAACAAGACAGAAACATGAGTGTAACGTGGGCCCTTTAACTGGACGAACCAGATTTAAAATGCAGAGACTTTTGTGTTTTCAGAGAGTAGACTCAAAAATTTAAACATTTTCCACAAATATCATATTACAAACAGCCATTTTTGTCTTTCAATATTACTCAGCGAAGAGGATCCACAACTTTTACTCAAGTAATTTTAGTCAAGTTGTGAGTAAAAGCTGCAGCATCTTTAAGTTGCTTCAGTAAATGTGTCTGACTCTGACTCTTCTCACAGCCACAAGTTTAAGAAGTCGCAGATCCACTTGACTTGGGCGCGTTGTAAATACAGTTCCTAATCCTTAATATGAAGTATTTACACACGAGCCCGAGGCCAAGGGAACACACCAAACCTGTTCGATCACGAGCGACACGTGGAGAACAAACTGCGTAAAGATCTCTGAAAACTTTATCGCGTGCGTCAGATTGAAGCTTTTAATTCAACTGTAATTTAATCTGACGAAACCTAAAGTTGTGATTCAAGTTATTTTCTTTCTGTTTGGAGCGTTTTCAGTCATAAATGTCGCTCGTTTCCGCGCGTAAAAAGTGAAGTAGATGTTCTTCTCACCTTGCGTCCGCGCGCTGCTGTCAAAGTGCCGCTTCCGTGACGCTCACCGGCGCTGTCATTTTTGGAAAACCGGTTCTTTCACACCCACGTGACGCGAAAAGAGGCAGTGCAGCGGCGGCGGCGGCAGTGGAAGGATGCACGCGCGCGGAGGAGGAGGAAGAGAAGGACACTACGGTCAGAACTTTACGCACGGCTCGGTACGCACGCGCTTTTACGTAACCAGAGAAAGATGACAACAATAATTAGTTCATTTGTTAACTTCAACTTTAGTCTTTATGCTTCAAAAACAGAACATTACAATTTAATAACTATATATATTTATTTTATTTCTCCCACAAATACTGAATACATAGAGCCTAAATCTGTTCATCCTTTTTGGAGAATTTCATCAGAACTCTTATTGATTAATCGATCTAAAATGTTACAGAATCAAATGCCAAAACTAAAATATTTCATACAACCCATAAAAAAAGAAAAACTAAAAACTATAGTTTAAACTATAAGTTTTTTGCTTTAGTTTTCCCCTGATGGTTCTAGAAAGCTTCTTGAATATTGAAATAGGATCCACATCAAAATCATTTTTGTTTTGTTAAAGTCTGAGGATCGAATTAAAAGGCCAGAAAGATCAGTTTTGCTCTTGCAGTACACTATAGGCCTACTGTAGATGTAGAATCAGTGTTTGGTGTAACTTATTTACTGTAATTAGATTACATTTTTGAGTAACTAGTTTGACTTAGTTACTGTCAGAATACTTGTATTTAGATTTAAGTTACTAACAAAATACTCTTATTTAATTTTAAGTAAAAAGATCCAAAACGTGATTTATTTTGCGAGATTAAACATCTCAGAGGCACAGACCAGCCGCTGGAGCAGGACCAGAATCATTTCTATTGCTGATTTGACTTAGTTTTAGCCCATTTAAACAACTCAGTCGTTGTAGCAGAGTGGTTAGAGCTCTGGCTTCCCAATAAGGAGGTCGTGGGTTTGACTCCCGGGTCGGACCAGATCAACATCTCACATCTCTCTGGGTGGAGTTTGCATGTTCTCCCGTGTCACCGTGGGTTTTCTCCGGTTTCCTCCCACCTCCAAAACATGCATGTTTAGGTTAATTGGGCATCACTGTAAATTTCCCTGTGAGTGAATGAGAGAGTGAATGGTTGTCGTCTAACCCTGCGGCAAGTTGGCCACTGTCCAGGGTGTTCCCCGCCTAAGGCCCAAAGTCACTGGGATAGGCTCCAGTCACCCGCGACCCCTAACGGGATTAAGCGGTAGAAAATGAATGAATGAATGAATGAAATGAGTCAGTGTTTCCCATTGTTTAAATGCAATAAAACACACAAAGTAATCCAAAAGTGATGTAACTAAGTTACTTTCATTTGGCAGTAACTAATTTGTATAACTAATTACATTTTTAAAAAGTAACTAATTGCTTTTCCTATAGATTTTCCCCAACACTGTGTACACACACAATAATACAATAAAAGCCACGATGTTTGAAGAAACAAAGCGTGAACTTGTGCAAGACCTGACTGAATGTGCTTTATTATGCTGTGTTAACATCTGATGTGTGGACCTCTAAATATGAACACTAAATATGACTGTTTGCTGTTCAAATGTTCATTAAAAAATAAATAAATCCAAGTTCTGAGCTCTAACAACAGTGACTTTGTTTAAATGTATTTCATTATGGTTTCTTTTTTGTCTTAACAGATAAACTAACAAATGTAAGAAATTGAAAATTGTGGCCAAAAATAAAAAACTGAATCGAATTGTGACTTGCCCTCCCAGTATACGATGCTATTTCAAAAACATTACTTTAGCTTAACTTTAAGGGTCTTTTAATATTGTTGTAACCGTCTCTCATTAGTTCACTCACAGTTGTATTTAGATTGATTCCTGCACGTTTGACTCAACTTATATTGTCCTGCAGCTGATGCTCGAGCGCACAGAAAAGTCCTGTTTTCACCTCCCACCTATCCCCGCCCACTTGTTTGTATTTACTCATGACTGCTCAAAAAACTGACATTCACAGTAAAACAGGATTCAAAACACCAGCTGCACTTTTGAGCATAATTCCAATCAGTTTTAGATCTGTTCTGTGTTTTACAGCAGACCAAATGTAAAGAAGTGTAAAGTCTATAACCTAAGGCTGTTTTTACTTTTGTAGAAACACAACACATTCCAGTCTGGACCTTCACTACATGTGGAAGACTGGCCTTTTGTCCCGTAAACTGAAATGTCCCGAGGAGGCGACCTGACCTGATGTGATGATGATGGTGATGATGAAGGTCACGGCAGTATTTGAACAGGACACATTTCCAGGTTTCCAGGTTCTCAAACAGCTGACCTGATCTTGTTAAAAGGGCACTGTAAGAAAAAAACTCAGAACAAAAACAACTTTAAATTTAATCACTTTGGAACAGTTTTCTACGTCACCAAAAGGAGCCACTGATGTTATTTATCCTGAAGAATGTGTCCAGGTCCTTCTTAGGGCTGGGCGATCCCACCAACAAATAAGTGATGATTCGGTTCGATTCAATCTCTCAATTTTTAATTTATGGTCCAGCCCGAGTTCCTCTGTATGATAATTCTATCTGTGACACTTCTGAAGTCATTCGTATGGCTGGTTTGGGGGTAAAGTGTTCGACCTATAACCAGCAGATCACAGGTTCAAACCACAGAAAAGAAGTTGTCCATTTTGCGCTCCTGTAATGCTGCGCTCCTGTAATGCTGCGCTCCTGTAATGCTGCGTTCTTGCACTTCTGCCTTCTGTCATGGCACACTCATGTGATCATGTGATGAAGGTGCAAATGGTCAAAAAGTGTGAAAAGAAGATTTCTTCTATTATTGTTCAGTTGCATCATTTAGTCTGTTCAGACTGAAGATTAGATAAAGAGCAGCACAGGTGGGCAGAGGCAGTAGAGATGTTACACTAGAGCTAACTGCTCCAGATCACAGACCTGAGCCTCAGATCACAGACCTGAGCCTCAGATCACAGACCTGAGCCTCAGATCACAGACCTGAGCCCCAGATCACAGACCTGAGCCCCAGATCACAGACCTGAGCCCCAGATCACAGACCTGAGCCCCAGATCACAGACCTGAGCCCCAGATCACAGACCTGAGCCCCAGATCACAGACCTGAGCCCCAGATCACAGACCTGAGCCTCAGATCACATGACTTGTACAAACTGCACATCACAGAGCAGCAGTTCTGTCAGACACCTGATAGATGTGCATATCTGCATTGTATTCAACACTGTGTCACTTCAAAGCAGGAGTTTCAGAGCGGTTCACAGATTCTCTAAGATGTGTGTGATGTGACTGCAGCAGTGAGCTGGAGGCACAGATCAACCTTTTCAAGTGAGCAATCGCGAGAGACACAAAGACTATGTAATGACAAAGACTGAATATCTTTTTCTATAGAAGCATGATCCTCCCACAGTTGTGCATAAGAACATGTGTAAAAGTGTAGCGCTCATTATAATACGAGGAGAGACCTGGACACAGCCCACGGCCCAGGCCCAATCACAGAGAACACACCTCCTGGTTTGAAGCAAAATTATTTTCATTGGCTGCTTAACACCACGAGACCTGGACTTACAGGCCTGTGGTTTAAGATGGTTTAGGATCTAGTGGGAAAAAGTACTATTGTTAACTCGCGATATTTGTGAATTCACAAATTTGAGATAATCGATCTGGACTTGCAGCAGCCCGATTGTTTTGGATGATGATGGTCCAATCACATCGCAGCAGGGGGGTTGAGGGGGTTGGTTGGTTACAGTGACGACAGGAAGTAGCTTCTGAATCAAGAAAAACAAACACCGCAGCTCCAATGGATGTACGTGTTACTGCTGAGTTTGATTCTGTTTTAGCAGAAATACAGAGTATTTTCTTTTTGAAAGAGGAGCAGAGAGGTGTGTGAGAGACTTGTTCAACCCCACACAGACATTGCACACCCCATTATGATTCGTGGCTGTGATTGGTTTAGCACAAATAAGGACAGTCGCTCACCCAATCAGCTCGAAGTATTAAACTTCCCACATTTTCCTATACGCTCCGATATAGTGAGTCAAGTTCCAGATGGATAAATGTGGAAGAACTTAAATCACAGTTCAACACAAATCCATCTGATATGAGCCAGGTTATACAATTGTGACCCACTTCAAAATATAAATGTATTTATGAGCATAGATATCCACTATGTTCAAACATAAAATATAGTTTTTCTTAGAAAAAAAAGATTCTCCTCAATCTCACAAGGAGCTCCAGAGGCAGTGGTGGTTGGGGTCAAAAGCAGGACAAATATCTCTTTAAGGACAATAAGCGAACCTTAATCTTAACCCTAATGACGGGAAACAGTTTTTCCAAAATCTTCAAAATGCCATGACACAAAAACAAATTCCCAACTCATTTTTATGTACAAAATGTTTTTATTATTTTGCTCGTTCAGTACAGCAGTTTCCCTTTGACTTGCAGCTACGATGCTGCAACTGAAGCGAAACAATTACAAAAGTCAGACATTGCTACAAAGGAAGTTTGAGTTTGTAAAATGTTTCTTCTCCTTTGAAAGTCCGGTTCAGTGCGTTTGATTTGGAGGTTTGAGTCACTGCGGTGTTATCTGAAGAGCTGATAAGAAACGTTTAAAATCACACAAGGACCATGTTCAGTTTAATAAGGCAAAGTTTAAATTACAGCTGTGAGAAACACTTGGTGGATATGACTCTGCTTCTTGTGTGTGAACTTCCTTTAAAGGAACCGTATATAAGATTCTGATAACTGTGTCTGTGTCTGCAAAGACAAAGTGAACATGCTCAAATCTTTACTTTCACTGAAAACTACTGTAAAGCAGATTCATCGTTTTCTTGTTTTGTTTTTTTTTGTTTGTTTTTTTCGATATTCAGTATCTGGCATCCTGCTGTGGCTTTTAATAAAAGTAAAAAACAAAATGTATTTGTCTGGGATCTTAAATATTCTGAAGCCTTATGGTGTAAATATGCAGCCAGATTTAATTGGCTATGGCCACAAAACATCAGTTGGCTTGTTTATGTTCAAAATAGCAAACTTCTGTACTTACGAGCATTTCCTGTTAGCGTTAGCATTTAGACACAAACTTGTCATTTTTAAACACACAAGTGTCTCTGGTGAAATATTCCTCTGATATGTAAAGTCTTTAACATGTTTTCTGTAACATTCACAACTGTCTGATCTAAAGAGGATTTATTAGTTTTAAACTGATGTAGTGAAAACCTCATAGAAATGAATTGAACAGGAAATGGTTGTGTGTACAGGATGTACTATTTTGAAAAACATCATTTAGCTTGTTTATGTTCAAAATAGCAAACTTCTGTACTTAAGAGCATTTCCTGTTCAATTCATTTCTGTGAGGTTTTCACTACATCCGTTTAAAACGAATAAATCCTCTTTAGATCAGACACTTGTGGTGAATGTTACAGAAAACATGTTAAAGACTTTACATCTCAGAAGAATGTGTGTTTGTGTGTTTAAAAATGCTCAAAAGCACAAAAGTTTGCTATTTTGAATGTAAACAAGCTAACTGACATTCTGTGCACTGAGTTAATTGTTTGTTTATTTAAATGTTTACTCATTTGTCTAAAATCCTGACAAAGTCGAGCAGAAGATCTTGAGGACGGTCTACTTTGTTGTGAGTTTTCATTGTAACCGCTTGATTTGTTTGCTTTTGGTTCTAACGTTACACTGAATGTGGTGGTTGTGTGAAACTATTTTGTTTTATGTAAAAAATGACAAAAAACGTAACTAACTAAAATAATAATTTTGATGTTTTGAGGACAAAGACGTGCTCACAACGACAGTGAACCTGCTCTAACCAGCGCAGATATTTTTCTAAATTGTCCAATTGATATCACCGTCACTCGTCTTTACTCTGAGCAGCCTCACATCTCCCTAAACCTGACCAGTTTGTGTCCAGAAGTGTGGTTTAGCTATTATATTCTATTATAGACCCGTAACTTTTGCTGCAGTTCATGTGACGCTCAAGTTTCAGAGATGAGAAGTTTGCGTTTATCATACTTCACATTAACAAGAATTACAAATATAAATAGAAGTCATATTTTCTGTGAGGCACCGTATGTTATAGTCTGAGCGGTCACTTGACGGATTTCCACTTCCTTCTTTAATTTTTTCCTTTTTTACCGCAAAAACATGACCCTGAGTTTCCAGAGCAAATGTGCAGGTCATGACACAATGTTTAGTAACAACTGAAATGAGTCTTATGTAAGTCTGTGGGAATCTCCAGACTTGTAATGCTAAACTTGAGCAACAAATGTATGTACAAAATTAGTTTTTTACTTTAAATTGACACAAAAAAGCTGGTAAACAGAGCAGTGCTGGGGAACTAAAAGTGAAAATGTGGGCAGAGTTTGAAAGTAAAAGAAACACTGGATGATTTAGTATTGATTAATGTTGTTGTTTTTTCTTCTTGGTATGGGTTTGATGTTAAACTTTTGCAAATTCTGTGTGTCCAAGTGTCTTGAAAACATCAGACTAAAAGTACCACAGTATGACAGACTAATGCTTACTTAACAAAAACTATAACTTCTTATCTAAAAGTGCTAACAGTATGTTCTGCTTTGCTGTGTAGAGAGACTTTTGGAGAAACACTTTTCTTTTTGCCTCTTCTTATATTTGTTATCGTAGTCTCTAATTTATTGTGGTTTTATTATCAGCATTCAAAGCTTTATGTGGCTCTGTTGGACTGAAACAAGTTTGTGCATTTTTTACATTATAATGACACAATAATGAACTAGTTACAGGGTGAGATCTTTACTTTGCAGTGACTGTCCAACGTTTAGTTCCAGAAATACTGATTTATATTATAAATCCTTCTCAGGGATCAATAATATTAAATGTTTGACACCTTCCTCAGCGTGTGGTAAGTAATGAGCATAAGAGCTACCATACTTTATATCAGGGTTCTCAAACTGGCTCAAACTCTAGATGATTTCTTGATATTGTTGAGAGTAAAAACATGTTCCACAATACAGTGGACTGCAAAAAAGTGTATATAATTTGCCCGAAATTTTCCTGAGAAGGACAGCTTGACCCTGATTACTCACTTTTTTTAACTTTTGGAATCAAATGGAGGCCTCCGTTTAGAATACTGACCAACATAACATTAAGCAATAAAATAATTAAAGGCTTGTTATTAAATAATAGCCATATTCATACAGATTATAACATAGGTGGGTGTATATTTTACACCTGCTTAAACTTGGTATTAAGATTATTGTTTTATTGATTGTCTATTGTTTTATTTTTATTTTCTACTATTTGTGTTTGCTAAATGAATAATCTTGGGAAGTCCTCAGAAACGACTGTTGTTGTGATTTTGGGCTGTACAAAAATAAATTAAATTGATGTTACCACTCCAGCTTCTTCAAACCTCCAAAAACATGCACATACACTATAGCTCAAATGGTATGTTTTTACTCCTACAGCACTGCACAGTTTACCAGCTCTGTTTGAAATGTGTTTATGAACGGGGTTTAGCATCACTTTAACCTAATTATCTTATCGACTGTTTAAGACCTTGCAGATAGTCTGTTTATCCCATTTTATTAGTCTTTAGAGCTTTTAAACAATAAAAACCTCATTACACAGCTCAGTCACTCGCAGAATTCTACCACTCAATGCTAAATTTACAAACTGTATGAGCTGCATCGCGCTTGGTTCAGACATGATGATTTACAACGTGGAAAAACACAGCGACAAGACCAGACTAAAATAGATGCATCTCGTGTGTGAGTGTGCAGCGCCCCCACAAGGACTCCGGCGGTAACAGCTCATCGGGTTTTAGTTTATGTGGCTTAAGGCAAACTTGTAAACATGAGTTATGACTTAAGAAGGGTTTAATGGAGCTTTGGGTTCACACTTTGAGGTAGCAGCAGCACAAACGTTTGAACTCATAGTGGTGAAGAGTCTTTGTGGGCACAGTTCATGTTGGCTCCTGCTCACCTTCGCTTGGACCCGATTTTAGATCTGGTCCTGGGTCTCTTACCGCGGTACTGGTTTCTGAAGTCTATGAGACAGTCCTGGGCCTCGGAGATGGGGACGAACGAGCGAATGGGAGAGTTAGAGACTCCGATCAGAGACACAGAGTCCTCGTCCTCGTCGTCGATGAGGTCGATCACTTCTCTAAAACAAAACAATTAACTGTTTTTCTGGAGGTGAAAAGTCAAATACACAATCTAGTAGAAATAGAAAAGTAAAGGCATACTTTGGGACATTCTGAGTGGAGACAAATAAGTTTTGTAACTTAATGTGGAAAAAATACAGCTTAAGTAGCAGCTTTTCCATGGAAATATACAAAAGGAGGGCCTCCTCCAGGTCAAACAACAGTCTATTTTTGGATCATGCAAGCAACTTCAAAGCAAAGATGTAGATTTATATTATTATATAGTGTAAAAAAGACATCTAAATGATAAAAATATGATTGTATTCAAGTCTGTTTTTAGTCAAAAAGTTTCACAGTACACCTTTAAAGGACACATTAAGTAAAACGGACTTGTAGTTTTTCTTACATTGCTTCCTCGCCAATGTTATTTCAATCAGGTCAAGAGCAGCTAAGATCACAATTCCTTAAATGCTGTTTATTTTTGCAGTACAAACGATAAACGTGTCTACTCACCCGAGAAATCACAATTTTTTATATTAGTAAAATATTTTTTAAAATATTATATGGTGCAGTGCAAATGAAAAATGCATGATATTCTTGCATTCTAGAACGTGAATGAACCTATGATCATTAGCATTAAAATCCCTACCGTCATGATGTAAACATTAATGATGCTTTTGTTGTGTCTTATCTTATAGGAAGTAATAGAAACTAAAAAAATATAAAAACTGGAAAGATTATTTTAGAAAACAACTAATGACTGTTACTTAACTAAGATATTTGGATTACATTTACAACTGTATTAAAAAATAATGTTGAATTGTTGAGCCATTTAATAATCTTGGCATCTTTAGCCTGTTTATTCTGTTTAACCTGTTTATTTTGTTGTACAAATAAACAGGTGATGTACAGTAATGGGTGAAGATGGGGAGTATGTGCGCAGATTTGTCTGTTTTTTGTTATTATGTTTTGATTGGGTTGTTTTGTTTTGTATTTATGTTTTATCATTTTGTAATTCATTCTTTTTTGTGAGAGGTCCCCCATGAAAATGAGATGCTGCATCTCAAGGTTTCCACGAATAAATGTCATTATATGAAGGAAGATAAATCTGATTTATTTTCCTTTAAACATATATATGTTACAGGCAAAGTTGATAATCCAGGCATTCTATAGAATGCCTAGGCATTCTATAGAATGCCTGGTGTTTTCAGGCAAAGTAGGAAATAGATGTGTTATTATCTACTTTGCCTAGGCATTCTATACAATGCCTAGGCATTCTATAGAATGCCTGACAACTTTTAGGCAAAGTAGATAATCTCTGACAAAGCATAATATATTGGAATACAAAACAAAAAACACATTCACTTTTAATTAAATACAATCCAAACTAGGGCCCAAGGGCCAAACTTGGCCATCCAGTAGGACTAATTTTGCCAGCAAATGAGTGCTGATGTTTGAGTATCTTTTTGATTACACATGTTGAAGGCCATATAAAGTCTATTTTCCTAAAAGACAAAAAAAAAATAAATAAAAAAAATTATGAATTTGTTTTAAATGGGCCAAAAAAGCAGATTTTGCTCTTGTTTTTTATAAGTTTGTTCATCTCAGGTTGGACACCACTGCCACGCCTTATTTTGTTGCTGTAGTGGTTGTTGTGTTTGTTGTTATGGTCAGTTGTAGACATGGTTTTGGTTCTCTTTTTTGTTTTTTTCTTCTCTTTTATTTAAAAGGCTAATTGGCAAACCTTTATATGAAGGCCATAACTGTTTTTCTTAAAGCCTGATCCCGACAGATCTCAGAAGCTAAGCAAGTTAGGGCCTGGTTAGTACTTAGATGGGAGACTGCTGGAACACCTGGTGCCACTGGGAGACGACAGAAGTAGATTGTCGTTGTGTCCTTGGGCAAGACAGTTAACTCACATTGCCTCAGTGTTGGTGTACACTTGGTGAATGGATACTCGATTGTAAAGCGCTTTGAGTGCCTGGTAAGGTAGAAAAGTGCTTTATAAATAGACCATTTACAATTTATATAAAGTTGCTAAAACATTTAAACTTTTTTTTTTGTAGAAAACAATTGAATTATGGACATTAGCTACCACAACCAACACAACTACCAACCATAACCAGACGTTACAATCATCCTACAACCAACCCTTCCCACAACTATCCTCACCAGAACAACCAACCAACCACTCTCACTGCAACTAACCACAACCACCAATCACAACCTTCAACCACAACCAATCACCAATTACAACCAAGCACCAACCACAACTAGCAACCACCAACCACGATCAACCACCAACCACAATCAACCACAATCAACCACCAACCACAATCAACCACCAACCACAATCAACCACCGACCACAATCAACCACCGACCACAATCAACCACAATCAACCACCAACCACAATCAACCACCAACCACAATCAACCACCAACCACAATCAACCACCGACCACAATCAACCACCGACCACAATCAACCACCGACCACAATCAACCACAATCGACCACCAACCACAACCACCAACCACAACCACCAACCACAAATCCCAACCAACCACAAACACCAACGACAACCACTAACCACCAACCAACCACCAACCAGAATCATTAACCACACCATAAACCACAACCAAGCACTAACTACAATCAATCACAACCACTCCCGCAATTAGAGCTAGGTAATATATAACTGTTGTTTTGGAGATATGCAAAAACTGGATATTGAGTATATCATAGTAAAAACTGCTTTGAAATAATTTGATTAAAATTACAAATGAAAAAAAAAAATAATAAAACATTTCAATTCGCTATAGAAAGGTGACATTTTCATCCATTTTATTTTTTGCACTCACTCAATGGTGTCTTAACAAAATTTCTATTCGAAATTGAACTTTTTTTTAACATATCAGAATCTTGTTTAGTTGCATTTTTTCTTGCGCAACCAATCAAATCAACCACAACAAGTCAAGACTTAACAGAGGTGCCAAAACATTTCCTCAGATGGACAAATAAAAACATAGTAACATGTCAAGGGCGGAATACATTATTATTATTATTTTTTTTAACTTAAATAAATACATAGTTTGTTTGCACTGAGATTTATAATAAAATAATCTTTTAATGGGGTTTTGGGAAAATAGACTTGATTATTGAAAAAATAAACCAAATTGTAAAATGTATTAAAATAAATACTCTAACATCAGCACACCACTGGAGGGCCAAGTTTGGCCCTTGGGCCCTAGTTTAGATTGTATTTAATTAAAATTGTATGTGTTTTTGTTTGTATGTGTTGATGCTTTGTCAGAGATTATCGACTTTGCCTAAAAGTTGTCAGGCATTGTATAGAATGCCTAGGCAAAGTAGATAATAACACATCTATTTCCTACTTTGCCTGAAAAGACCAGGCATTCTATAGAATGCCTAGGCAGAATGCCTAGGCATTCTATAGAATGCCTGGATTATCAACTTTGCCTGTAACATATACACAATATGTAAATACAGTCATATATAAACAGATGCAGCACTAAACACTGAGTAAACAACTGTAACTGAAAAAACATACTAAATGTTCATTACTGCATGATACCTATTATTTATCAGATAACGGTCTTTCTACTGAGGCCAATAAAAGAGATTTCCTGCTATAAATATGTAGAATTATATACATCAAGGAACAAAACATGTTGTCATGTGGTCTTAGCTCTGATAGTGATTCACTTTTGAAAAAAATTGTGATATTCTAATAATAATGTGTTTGATCGTAGAAAAGTCTTACTGCGGTTGTGCTGTGGATCCAGAAGGTCCAGCCTCTGTCAATACAAGAAGAAAAAGTCAAATATGTGCACAGCAAACAAAATACAACTTAAGAATCAATGTTGTCTATATAAAGTGTGTCTTTGGAAGGGATCATAGACTTAAAGGTGCACTATGTAACTTTTCTGGTAGAAAGTTATTTGTTATGGAAATTATGGGACTAGGGCAGCTTTAGCGATTTTCTAATTGCATCTGTTTTGACAATGCAATTTTGATTCAGTTTGATGTCGACAGAAGCACCACAGTTAATTATACATTTTAAAACATCACAATACAGAAGATAAATATGGCCTTGTAATGATATGTAAATCATTTACACATGACACACCTGGATTATTGCGTTCTGTTTGGTCCAAAGCCGACAGCAGTCCTCCGGTCTGAAACACAGACTCCAGGAATAACACCACATTTCAAATACAAAGACAATTTATAAGCAAATGCACATTGTTAAATATACTCCATCTTCAACTACAGTCCTAACTAACCCTAAAGAAAATATGATCTTTCCCTGAGCTGAAGCAGTGAAGGATGGGTCAAAAGCAGAAGAGAAATTTTCATATGAGCACAATAAAGTGTGCTTAATCTTAACTTAAACTGAGCTAGTGCCCCACATGACTACTGTAATTTCTGCACTACTGAACGCACCCGAATAAAAGCTGCACCAACTAGATTTAAATAATAATTTAAAAAAATGATAAAGTACATATATAAGCTGCATATGTTAAAAGTAAGTCCATGAGAATCTATATATTTGCTGCATCGTTTAAGCCGCAGAGTTCAAAGCTTGTGAAAAAAAATAACAACTTATTGCCCAGAAATTACAGTAAATACGCTGTCATTAAAGCAATGAAAAACAGTTGTAACCAACAGTAGGGCTGGGTATTGCCAAAAGCCTTCCGATACAATAAGTATCCCATGTGTCTTATGGATAAGTCACTTTCAGCTCAACAGTTTCAGCCTTAAAGCAGCAGTCCAGGGTCAGAAGTGTACATTTTTTATACGTTTAAGTATCCCGATATGTTTCCCGATACACCTCCCTGTATCGATACAGGTATCCAGATATACATCGAGTACAGCCCTAACTAACAGCAACCAAACTGAAATTAAGCCCCTTTAGTTTTGTCGTAAAATGAAGCTGAAAGTAATCACTAAAATCAAATCAAATCAAACACTTGCACATGCTTTACAGAGCCTACGACACCATTACAAACACATAGTTCTTACAGTGTGAGGAGCTCTGCGCTGGAGACACTTCTCTGTGTGTCGGCTGTATTCTCGCAGAGGAATGTCTCTGTGGCAGATGTAGCATTTCTCCTGAGGCGCGCTGGGCCTGAGGAAACACAACACACTGTATCGACAAACAAGTCTGTATTACCATAATAGATGTGGTGAATTTTGAGTAGTTCTTATACATGATGAAGCTTGTAAAAATATTAGCAGAGATTTATTGTCAGAAATAATAAGACTTAGGCGAGGGCAGGTCAATTAGGCTCTCTAACCATCTAGAAAATATGTTTGTAAGGTAGGTTAAACTTAGAGTAAGTACTAGTTTAGATGTGGTTTGTTACTGGTTTACTGTAACTATATTGGGTTTGGGGTTAGTATTTTTTCAGAGCTGGTTATCTAGTCATATACATTTTGATTGATTGATTAGATTGATAACAGTAACAAGTATTATAAGTTTTTCTAGACAGTGACTTACTCAAAGTCTGTGTGCTCGTCTGCTTCTCCTCGTCTCGTTCTTTTCCTCTTCGGTTTTGGTGACGCTAAAGACAATGTTATGAAGAACTGTATTAATATTAGGCAGAGGATAAACTATTGAAGACACAAAAACAAAAATATTTTAAAGTAAGAGGAAAACACATGAATGTTACAAAAAACTTTGGTCAACTCAAACTGCAGTTTGAATCTCTCCCACCAGATGTCAGCAAACTCTGAAGCAAAGTGCAGTATGTTTTAAAATGGAATTCTATTCATTTCACAAGTTCACATTCTAAACACACTCAAGGAGAAAACTAAGACCTGTAATAGACTGTATTTTACTATTTATGTGTCTTGTTTTTGTGATGTGCTTCATGTTCTGTAAACATTTGTGAAGAAATTAGGTAAAAGAATTGGCCTTTTCAACTTTTTTTCCCGAAAGGCAAAATGGCCTCTGGGCCGGGAAGTTGCACAACACACGACCAATTTTGCAAACGTCAGTGTTGTAAAAAAGTTAGTGTTGCTCTACAAAATGTCCAAACCAGCACTGGACCAGATTTAAACATACTACACTACACTACTACACCAGAGTCAGATCAGATCTCTGTAGGGCCAATTTGGCCCCTGGGCCTTAAGTGGAGTAGGCCTGTTATGGAACTTGTCTTGTGTACTTCAAAAACTGCATCTTTTGAGATTTGTGAATTGCATCCATTTAAATTACAACTTTAACTTGTCTCATCTTGATCTTGCTGCAAACACAGAGGCATTATAAAGTCCTCTCACCTCTGTCTCCCGCGGCTGGTTCTCCGTCGCAGTAAGCAGCGTGCATCTCGATCTGATCTGAGGGAAAAGCTCTCTGACAGATGGGACACTGGACCGGACTCTCTGGAGCAGGCTCCTGGGCTGGATCCAGGTCTGCAGACTCAGATCTCTGTGGATCAGGATCTTCTCTGGACTGAGACTCACAGGAGGCGCGTTTCACATCCATCTCTGAGGCTTTAGACTGGACTGGAGCTGCTGATTCCTTTGGTTCTAAATTTTATGTAAGTCAGTGCACATGTTTAGAAACCATGTGACAGATTAGCTTAGATTGCAAAAAAACTCCTATTATGTTTTTAATATTTTCTAAAATTAATATTGTGCAGGTCTTACCTTCCTGTGACTCTGCAGCCTCGCTTGTCGGCTCTTCCTGCTCGGCTTTTTCTGCTTCAGCCACATTTGGAGAATCAACTTTGACTGTTTCAGTCTCAGGACTTCTGACCATGGGCTGAAAGACGGAAAAGCATTAGACATATCAGAGATTAAAAGCACAATGTGAATGTGAAAACAGTATAACAAACCACAGAAGGCAGAGTGAGCTCCTGAGTGAGGTCATTGTCACTGAGCTGAGTTTCTGTGGACGAACAAATGATCACACTCATTACAACTTTAGACAAGATATGATTTAACAAAAGACAACGACTCTAGCCTTAACACGTGTAGATCTATTTCACACTGGACTGCCTCGATTAGTATTTCCTTATGGATAATTAGCTATTGCATTGCTTGTGTTACCTGCCCTAGGCCCATATATTCAACATATTCAAGTTTTTTTTCTGGCCAGCATTAAAAGTGAATTGGACAGGAGACATTATTTTGGATGCCTGTCATTATGATCAGCGCTAAAACCAGAAACCAGGCTTTCAAATGTACTTGTTATATGTTGTGCTTGTCATAGTCAGCCTGGACAGTGTTTTCATTTGGAGTAAAGGGTTTTATTTACCTGGACAAACTTCACAGTCTGACTCCACCTGTGTCTCGTCTGCGTTCAAATCTTCCAAAGGCGCCGGTTCCTCTCTCGGTTCCTCTCTCGGCTCCTCTCTCAGCTCCTCTCTCGTGTCCTCCTTCTGTGTTTCCTTCTGTGTCTCCTCGGCGGCGCTCTTCTCTCCTTCCTTCTCCTCTTCCTCTCTCTGTGTTTCCTCCTCCGGCTCCTCGTCAGATTCAGGCTCAGTTACCTTGCCTGGTCGTCTTCGAGAGCGTCTGAAATCACAAATACAACTTCAGATGTGTTATTTCATGGGATCATACTTATATCTATCTATATCACTGAACTAATTACTTGTCTTGTCTGTGTTTTTTCTATGCATTTAGGAATAAACTATAATATTTGTATATCAGTAATTTTTGTAAAACATAACAGCGTATATAAAAATAAAGAAGTACATTTACTTCCCGTTCAAAACTGCAGAACTGACAAGCACCAGATTTTAAATTTGTATTTTTCATTGTTGTAAAGTTGCTCTGTGACTATTTTGAATCATTCATGCTTTACTATAAATCAGAATGTTTTAAGTAATCACAATTTACTACAGAGAAGTGGGTGGGGATAGGTGACAGGTGAGGAAAGGGCTTTTCTGAGCTGTAGGACAAGACAAGATTACTCAAACATGCAGGAATCATTTTTAATAAAACTTTGCGTAAACTAATAATAAGAGAGGACAGTTATGACTAAGTAAAAAAAAAAAAAGAAAAATAGATTTATTTTTAAAGTTTTAAGATATTACTTACTCTGCTTTATTAGGAAATTATTTGTTGGGTGACCATTGAAAAGTCTTAATCTAGTAAAGAAGATCACTAAGCTCTAAGCATAGTCACCACGGCAACAGAGAAACTACTTTCAGTTTCTGTTTATTTCTGCAAAACAAAAGCTCCACAAAAACGGGGCCACTAAAGCTAACAAACTAATTTTAGCAGGTGTTTTTGCCTGTAGGAATGTTAAGAAATGTTTTTCAATCAAAATGATGGACAAAAATGTAATGAAAATTGTATTAAAGTGGGCTAGTGTTAACAAATGTCTAATTTAAAACAGAATAGGGTTGTGCAAGGCATCACTAGGTTGCGGTCACATTCAAATGGAGACTAAGAGCCAGTTTTTCTTATTGACAACACTGTCCTTTGCCATGTAGTATCTAAAAGTAACATCAACAACAACAAAAAACAATATCAAACAATATTAAGTTTAGCTGCTAAACATCTGTATTAAAAATGAACAGTCTGTAGAATGTTGTGGTCTTGTAGAAAAAGAAACTATTGCTGGGTTTCAGATGACATCACAACATTCTACAGTCCAATGTTATTTCAATCAGATGGGGCGCAGGTAAAATAAAGTTTGTTTAAACGCTGTTTATTTTTGCAATTCAAAAGTTTATTGGGTCTAGTCACCACAAAAATCATCACTTTTTAAATTTATTAAATCATTTCTGAAATATTTCATGGCAAAGTCCAATGTTATTAATAGGAAAAACTGGCTCTTGCCCCCAATCTGGCTTTTAACTGACAAGAAATCTAGAATGTGAAACCCAGCAATAAGCAATGAAGAATAAAACATTGAATTAACCACTTAAATAATGTAGCTATATGTAAATTAACTTCAATGTTCAATGTTAATATGTTACCCTAAAACTTAAAAAGCAATATTAAGGCATAAAACTACTGCCACCTGTTGTCTAAAATGTGTCATGACAGACTGTGTTACATTACCTTATTTGGAGATGAATTTTTGGTGAATCAGGCTCTGGTGAAGGAGATTTCTGCAACAAAAAAGCAGCATTTTAAAAGTTATGTACTATTTTAATTAATTAACAGTCTATATAACAGCCTGTTTTGCTAAATTTCTAATTACTTCATAGGTCTTTTTGATGCTTGATAAAAATTTAAAACTAATCATAAAATTACAATATAATTATAAAAAGACAAATAATAGTAATAATAGTTTTCTTAGCTCAGACTTGTAAATTAACTCTTTTCGAGTTTTGACTCGAGATTTACTACTTGGAAACATAGCCAGGGATAAAAATAAGATATAATTTATTTGCCCAGTGTTGCAACACACAGTTCACCTAAAAAAATATAAAACTTTAAAATCTAGTAGAATATAGTTTTTGAATAAAGCTCAAGAACGTCTTTGGGTTGTTTTTGCTCTCACAGTCTCAGCACAGACATGGGTAGAGAGTTGTTTTGTGTGCTTGCTCCAATGTGCAGTAGCCAGCACTAGGTCAGTAGTGAACTGGTTTGTCTGATCCCAGTTACTTAAGTGAACCTCTACCTGTGCAGCTGAACAGTGCATTACGGTCATACGAAAATGTTAACCTACCTGTTTAAGCTGTAAATAGATGTTCGTATTAGCAAAAAGCCAAGCAAAAACACAATTATTGAAAGAATCTATTTGCACAAAAATCTATATTCCATCTTTAATCAACCAAGTGCAGAGAGTGTTTTTAGTGCTACTCTGTCTGTGGAAATACAGCGTGTCTCCGCAGCAAAGCACAAACGTACATTAGGTGAGCACAATACCTGGTTCTGGTTTAGTTTGAGCTTTTTGGGTCACAGTGATTGTCCTCTCTCTCAGGATGAGCCACTGAGGTTGTTGACCTTATAGCTGTGAGGATGTCCATTTTATCAAGTCAAGTCTCAAGCAGGGGTGGGACAATATTAGAATTTGCACTCACGATTATTGTGACCAAAATAATCGCGATTAACGATATTATCACAATAATTTACTAAACATATAGGTGTACAGTTTAAAAGTCTTGAAAACATTTATTACTGCACAATATGAATGTGTTTGTACAACAACTTATTGTGTTTTGGTCTAAGTGGAATCAACAATGATTCAAAGTGAACAAATGTGAACACAATGTTGAGCAAAAATAATTTTACTTTGTCTCAGAGTCTGTAATTAACTCTGAATAGACTCATAAACGCGATTATCATCATGTGCAATTATCACGATTATTTAATTGCAGCCCTTTTTATCGCGATTAACGATAATATTGTATATCGTCCCATCCCTAGTCTCAAGTCATCAAAATAGTGACTTGAGGCATGACTTTTAAATCCACACGCTCAAGCTCAGATCCTAACGTGGAAAACACTTGCAAACTAAAGGTCTTCGAGAACATGTCCTCATGAGAACAACGCATCATATTTATATTTACTTCAGCAAAAAGAGACTCTTCTTTATCTAAATTATATGACAAAAACTACAAAACTCAGAGAATACACAAAACAAGAACTTTCTAAGGTTTTGGAATTTAATGAATGTTTTTTCAAGGTCAGACTCCAGATCTAGTCCCTGATCTAGCTCCTGGTCTAGTCCTTGGTCTAGCCTCTGGTCTGACTCTTGGTCTAGCCTCTGGTCTCACGCTTGGTCTAGCCTCTGGTCTCACGCTTGGTCTAGCCTCTGGTCTCACTCTTGGTCTAGCCTCTGGT
The DNA here is from genome assembly GCA_038363315.1 of Mugilogobius chulae. Taxonomy (NCBI): domain Eukaryota; kingdom Metazoa; phylum Chordata; class Actinopteri; order Gobiiformes; family Gobiidae; genus Mugilogobius; species Mugilogobius chulae. The sequence continues at coordinate 537,729 of CM076399.1, read as the reverse complement.
CTCACTCTTGGTCTAGCCTCTGGTCTGACTCTTGGTCTAGCCTCTGGTCTGACTCTTGGTCTAGCCTCTGGTCTGACTCGTGGTCTAGCCTCTGGTCTCACTCTTGGTCTAGCCTCTGGTCTCACTCTTGGTCTAGCCTCTGGTCTCACTCTTGGTCTAGCCTCTGGTCTAGCCTCAGGACTGGGCCGTACCTCGGGCTGGGGCAGGATGGGTTCCCCCCAGGACATTTTGTTGAGCAGACCTCTCTGAGCTTGCTTCAGACTCGTCTTATAAACCTCCAGCTGAGCCACGATCACCTGTCACAAAACAACATCATTATAGCTTGGATATGCTTGTGACATATACCAGAGACTTTCTAATAGTCTTGTGCACTTATGTGAAGATTAATCAAGATTGTTTTCATTGGTTTTGAATTGTTCTGTCCTACATTTTTCTGCTGGGACCTCATTCATTAGGACCTCGTCACATAAGGCCAGATGGTGAGCAAGAGACACATTTTTACTATTGCTGTAACAATGTACTTTGTGATGAAATATCTAAAAATCAAACATTTTCAATCTGGTGAATTCTATTAGTGACTAGACCTCTCACTTTTGTATTTGAACTGCAACCATTTTAATTTTAAAAGCCAAACATTTGTGTTAGACATCATTGGCCCCTAGAAGGTTGTGAATTACCGCTGCCATAGTAACTACCAATTTACAACAAAATTAGGGGGATGATTTGTGATAATTATGGATACTGGCCCTCTGAGAAAAGCAGGCATCACTTTGAACTACAGGTTTCAGAATACACTGCAACCTACTGCTGAGAGAAGGAGCCAAACAGACCAGAATTGCCGAGATGAGACTATAAAACCTACAATGCACTGGAATGCTGCAAGTTGCATATATTTGCTCAAAATATTAAGCTTTATATAGCCCAACTGCCATATTTGAATATAACACAGAAAGATCTATATTTTAAAATGCGTCCAACGACAAATTATGACTCCAATCACTTTGGCCCCAGCTTCACTCCTGGACTAAACCATTTGATTTCACCTTATCATTTAAACACCTGAAGTTAAAACTAATGAATAGAAATATGTTATTCTAGAAGAATGTTTTTAGGTGAGTAATAGTTTGCATTCACATGACATTTCAACATTCAACAGACCAGTAGCTATTACTTGATTAAGATGTTTGGCAACTAAAATCAATAATGTTTAAATGCAGTTTTTGTTGTCGAGCAAAGATTGTATGTGTCTAGTGAGATCATCAGAGAGAAAATGTGTTAAGAAGAATGTCATTAGAAAAAACTGTTTTTTTTGTCCACCATTTGACCTTATGACATAGTTAGATTTTAGAACATAACACAACCTACAAGTCACATCATAATAGTTGCATTACTGTATTGACCCTATTTTGTCCCACCCACTTTTCTAGGAATTGTACTTCCTGTTTAGCTGCATTTAGCCTGTAGACTTCACAAGATGGTTTTATTTTAACTGTCATTACATATGTTTGAAATTACCCCACAAGACAGACAGACAAACATGTAAACTACCGTAACAGAGCTAAACAGGAAGTGCAAATCCTAGAAAAGTGGGTGGGACAAAATAGGGTCAATACAGTATTAAAGTAGGTTATGTGGCAGTGCCTTGGTGTAGTCGTTGGGGTCCAGGCCTTTGGGGCAGAAGGGAACTCCCCAGTAATAATGAACCGTGGGCTGAGCTGCGCAGTCTCCAGAGAAACCGGGCACTTCACCCACAGCCTCAGCGTGTGGTCCGGCAGCTCTGTGGAACAAACAACAAGATGAACAACCATGTAAACATAATGTTTATACCTGTGTTTATGACTGTGGTTATGACATTGTATCATCATTTCATGTCATTTCAGGCTCTCCATATTCAGGTTCTCCGATTATAAATAAGTTTTAGTTACTTTAAAAAATTCCAGACTCAAAACTGTACCAGCGTTTGCATAAAATAATAATATAGAGATATCAGTTTAGGTTCTCCAGATCAAAGTTTCAAGTCTTTATATTTACAAGACTGCATGCAAAAAAGAAAAACCTTGGTGGCTACAGTGTTAATCTAAGTTTTGCATAGGTTGAGCTGACGTGACATCACAATATTTTACAGGGCCGGGGTTTACCTGCAGTGGTTTTGTGTTGGAGCAGGTTCCTGGTTCTCACTCACACTTCTGTCGTCGTTTTGAGGGACACGTTTCTCTTCTGGAAACACTGGACTTGGGGAAACGACCGGCTGAACACAGATAATCAGGTTCTTTAGTATCGAAATGCCTCAGTCAGTATCAATACCGTATCAATTCAGTCATGTCACTTTTGGCAGTGTTGTGTTGAGAAAAGAAATCTCCATCAGAGGCAGCTGTTATGTCTGTGTGGTAGTGCCTTTTCAATACAAATGACTGGACTAAATTGTCATTAAAGTTTCACAGATTCACAGCATTTGCTCATGTGCAAAATAAGTTAGGAAGAAAGCAAAACTGGACTCTAAAGTTGCAAAAATTTGAGGCAGTGCACATCGGTTTCGTGTGTTGTACATCTTCCAATATTAGACTGAGTGCAAAACGCTCACAAATTACACGTTTTTTTTGTTTTTTTTTATGGATTACACTTGAAATTTAGCACCTGGCTTGATAAACCAGGCCATATACTGATCCCTGTAAAGTAGGCAACCAATCAAACACACATCTACACAAAAACTATGTTAATCGTTTGTGCTGCTTTAGTTTTTTAGATAATAACGATTCTTTTATAGGTCATATTAAGGCAATAAAGCCTCTCAGGAAGCTTAAAAAAGCTCAAAAATGTCCCCAAATGGCGTCAATAATTGTGCTTTGATTAGCATATTTGAATAAAATAATATAATTTTTTGTTTGCGGCCATTACAGTATATGACATCATTTCCAGCCTGCTGTCAGCAGTGTCATGAGAAAATCAGATTAAAATAGCTATTATTAAAAAAAAAAAAAAAAACCTAAAGCAGCACAAATGCAAGTTTTTACAGCAGCAGCAGCACAAACAAAGCACAAACTATTAAAGCAATTTTGGGTCGATTTGGAGCTTGCTTCTGAGAGCTGCATTTGCTTTAATATGAACTATTAAAGAATTGTTAATATCTGAAAAACTAAAGCACCGCAAACAAAACATTTTGCAGCACAAACAAAGCACAAACGATTGACATAATTTTTGTGGTGAGGTCTTATACTGCAAGTTTTCAAACAAATTGGAGTTGATCATACTCATCATTACATGACTATACTCGTAAGTCACAACTATAGAACTCACAAGTCTACCTTAGTTCATGTTTTTTCTAGTCCTGATCTCAAACCTGTGAATCTTGTTGTGTCCTTACAAATGATCTTTGGCAAAACTCAGGAGCAACATATAATATTTTTCACTTCAGACACATTTTGTTTAACTTATCATAATATATAAAACGTTGTATTTCTTGTCAAGGTTATCATACAGTGGAAATTTTCTTTGGTCTCATCCATATTTTATAACACAGTCTTTGAGCAGAAGAGACAGGATATGCTCACTTTGCTGTTTCTCTTCTCATAAAAACTTCCCTTACCGTGTGTTTTCATCGTCCTCATCCGACCAGCGCAGCGTCATGTCACAGCTCAGCTCCCGCTCAGACAAATTCCACAAGTTCTGTTTCTCTTCTTCTGCATCTTCATCTTCATCTTCACAAGTTTTTTCAGTCCTTTTATTGTCCCAAACACTGGACTTTCACAGCCGCTCTCCTCAACTCCATCCGGTTCACGCTGCGTCTTTGAAAACACCGGACTTTTGATCAAATTAGCATCTTTTTCCAAACAAAACGACACTGAACTTTCCTGAGAGGAGAAAACTATAGCTGCAGCTTCAGTGATGTCAGTTTTTAAGGCACATTTTGAGTCCGCTTGCCCGAAAACTGGACTTTTGCGCAGCGTGGAGCTTAGATTTGGCTGCGTATCGTCGCCAAAATCTAAAGTCTCAGTTTGTGAACGTGTATTGGGTTTGGACGTAGAGTCTTTCAGGTGAAGAGCTGGGCTTTTGGGGAAAGTGGGGCTGCGTACGTGCTGATGAAAGTGTGAGTTTTGAGTGGGAAGGCTGCTGTCCTGAGAGCAGAGGACGAAGCCAGAGGCGGCGCAGGAGTCCAGCAGGGTTTGGTCCAGTCTTTGGACATGGACCGAGGCCTCTGGCTGGACCCGAGCGGACGACGACGAGGGAAGACCGGAGATTTGGGCTGGTCGCAGTCCTCGATCTGAGTGGAGTCACAGCTCTGCGAGGAAACACAAACACTGGCTGTAAACTAGATAAATCCAGTCAATTGTAAAGACACCATGTTTGGAGGAAACTGTAGGTATGCATCTAGTCAAAGCAATATAAAAGAAAAAAAAAGGATTCATAAGGATAACTATGTCAATCAAGACTAGAAGCTTACGTACAAATCTGTTGTCCAAATGCCTCTCAAACCTTCTTATACAGATATTTACTAAAGTTTCTTGGACCATAACAGAGAATAATAAAAGTGTAGTAATGTTGGTTTCTCTTCAAAAACATACTGTATCTGGAATTGTGTTTTGTTTCATTAATACACTTTAACAGACCGCTAAAAAGTATTACAAAAAAGGCATTTAAGATAAAAAAAGTAAAAAAAATCATTGTGAAAGCACATTTTTCCTATGGGGACAAAAAATGTAACTCTGCCTTAATTAGCATATCAGGCAAGATCAGTTATTCCCATGTCATCTTTTTGTAATTTCTTCTTGAGGTGAAAAGTACATGACTGTTATGTGCATTATTACACATTTTCAAAGAAAAGACTCTCAAGAGCAGGTTTAAAAGACAACAATGGCAATAACACATAAGAATTGTCTTTAAATATACAGTGCATCTGGAAAGTATTCACAGCACTTCACCTCCATGACTAAGGCCCTTCTCCCCGATCGCTCAGTTTAGACAGACGACCAGCTCTAGGAAGAGTCCTGGTGGTTCAAGCGTCTTCCATTTATGAATAATGGAGATCACTGAGCTCATTTTGACCTTCAAAGCAACAGATTTTTTTTCTGTATATTTCCCAGATTTGTGGTTCAAAACAACCCTGTTCCACAGATCTACAGACAATCTTTGACCTCATGACTGATGTTTGTGCTCTGACATGCACGGTCAACTGTGTACCTAATCTACTGAATTGACCATAAGCTGTAAACATTCAATGTGACATGAAAAAATTATGCCCTGAGCACAATTTGAGCTTCATGGCAAAGACTTATGTAAATGTGAGTTCTTAGTTTTCTATTTTTAATACATAAAAAATATCCCAAAAACTTTTTTCACATAATGGGGTATTGTGTGTAGATTTTTGAGATAAGAGATTAATTTAATACAATTTGTAATGGGTCTGTAAAATGACAAAGTGAAGCGCTGTGAATACTTTCCGGATGCACTGTAGCAGCTGTGTTTAAATTGTGCTTGTGCAGAGTTTTAACCACAAATTCATGTTGAACAAACCTGAGGAGAGCCCAGAGCCACAGACTCAGAGCTGCTGGGAGAAGGTTGTGTTTGAGACAGTTCAGGCATCTCCATCAGGGGACTGTCGTCGGCCCGTTTGCGTTTCCTCGTCCTGGTCATGTGATTCGATGCCCTTTGACCTCTGTCGTTTTGAGTGTCATTGTCTGCGCTCTCCATCTGCGATTCTCCGTTTGAATAAACCAGTTTACGCCGAGTGGAAACGCAGACAGGAGCGTCGTCCATCAGGTTCTGAGACTCATTCATCATCTGAGAATGAAAACAAAATGGATCGATTTAAATGTTAGATAATCGTAAATGTTAACTGTGCTATTCAGAAAGACAGAAGTAATATTAAGATAAATTAGTAAATAGATTTATATTTTTGGTTACCATCTTAACATTTTTAAGGTTTCTAATGTTTCTTACAGGTTCTTAATGTACAATAAAAATAACCATTTTGCTCGTCGACAAAAATAATCATCAGTTGCAGATAGTTTCTCTTTTGTACACAACTAAATTAATTGCTATATTGCTTTTAATCAAGTGCTTCGGATCAAATCTATAACCACATTTTTATAAGTAAGTACTATGAGATATCTGACATTAAGTACAGAGTCGAACTTTTGCTGTTTTGGGTAATAATACACGACAGGTTTGCTCACACTGTCCTGGATGGCCTTCCTCACTGCCTCGTCTTCCTCCTGGAGCCTCTGAGCTGTCATGTTTGCCTCACGTTCACTCAGACGCAGAGCCAGGTCCATCATCTCCTCCTCCGTCATGTCTGCACCTCAACAGAGATCAAAGTCATTATCAGTGCATGTTAAATACACAAAAAGATTAAATATATGAAAACTGTGGTTATAAAACGGAAGGGACTTGACAAGTTTTCAGATCAAACAGTTGAGGCTTTGAGGAAAAAAGGTTTGTGCATCTTAGGGTTGGCTTAACAAATGCACAAGTCATTGTGTATTACTTGTTAATCAAAACAATAGTTCAACCTATCTTTATGTGTGCAGTCAGTTGTATCACCTTTAGCCTTTAACTTTTGCTGTCGCTCCTTTCTTCGCATTTCTCTTGCAGCAGCAGGATTTGGCAGTTCATCCTGAAAAAGTAAAAACAAACAAACAAATAAATAAACAAACAAATAAATATGAGTTTCAAAGGTTGCGTTGACATTTAATACACCGATTCAAACTTTTCTACTTTCAGTTTTTAGTCTTTTCAAGTATTTCTATCAAATTACCAAATACATCTTGTATTTCTACAATTTCATTGATTTTCACACACATTTTTTATTTTGTATTTTCATTCATTCATTTTCTACCGCTTAATCCCGTTAGGGGTCGCGGGTGACTGGAGCCTATCCCAGTGACTTTGGGCCTTAGGCGGGGAACACCCTGGACAGTGGCCAACTCGTCGCAGGGTTAGACAGACAAACATTCACTCTCTCATTCACTCACTGAGGGAAATTTACAGTGATGCCCAATTAACCTAAACATGCATGTCTTTGGAGGTGGGAGGAAACCGGAGTACCCGGGAAGTAACCAGGAATATCTTTTTCGGGGAGTCCTGGGCAGAGGAGGTGCTACTGGACATGTTTTTGGTGGTAGGTGAAATCGGAGAACCCAGAGGAAAGGCAGACATGGAGAGAACATGTAAACTGCACCGAGAAAGGTCCTGGAGTCAATAATGAAGTCTGTGTGCTTTGGATTTTTTGCCATTTTAACCAGGCAAGTTTCCTGCAGTTTCATTTGTTGTATTTATCATTGTAGAGCGTGTGGGCCTTTAACACTCCTCCGGGTACCAGCTGAAGCTCTCACCTTTTCTTTTTCTTTTTACCTTCAATCCCGGAAGCTGCTATGATGAGGCCAGAGCACTAACCACTGTGCCACTGTGTCACCCACACAGACTCAACTCCAAGACACAACTTGCAAGTCCACACCTCTGACATTTAACTTAGGGTAAATAATTCATGCTTTTTGTCCAAAGTTAAATGTCAGAAATCAAAAAACTTTGCTTATTCAGTGCAGTTTACAAGGTTATTATAATCTCAACCTGCCGACTATTGTGTGTGTCGAACTAATGAGTCATTTAACGCTATGACAAAGTAAAAAGTGATTATTACCTTGTCGGAGTGAGCATTGTCCTGAGTTTCATTCACTTCCTCTGGACTTTCATCCAAAACTGCAGCTTTTTCTCTGTGAAGTCGCTTCCTCAAAGACATTGTGGTTATCAACCTGAAGAAATATTGGACGTCATATCATTTCTTTTAACTTACATATAGTGGCTACAACATGTAGTTTACATCAAGGTTATCATTACCATTAACAATAATGTTTATGTTACAATTCCACCCCTGAACTTAAGTTAATGCAAAGTTAAACGCAAATATATTAGCATCTGTTGTGTCTGGACACTTTGAAGATGGAGAGCACACATTAAAAACAGACTTCAACAACACTTTAAGCTAATTAACTTAACGTAAAGTTACCTGAAAACGTGCTTGCTTTGCCTTGACTCAGATTTCCTCCTTTCATTTGTAACGTTTGTAACGTTGGTTGATTAATAAACAATCCTAAACAACAAAAAGCCTTTAGGAACAAGACTCAAACAACAATGCTGCATTTTTATCGTAGGCCTAAATTAAACTTGCATAAGTTTGTAACTAACATCTATTTGTTTTTATCGGCCTCGGAATACCCGTTGGCGGAATCTGTCCAAACTTGGTTGACATGGAAACAGAGAGAAGTGTAGCGTTAACAGTACTTCGTATAAAGTTTTGTGCTAATTTCACAGACAAATAAAGCAAAAATAAAGCCGTCTGCTGTGGTTGTTGGTATTTAATATTTTGGGTCAATAATAATGAGCAAATATTCCTGTAAAGTGAAAAATGTCAGTTAAAATTCACTCACGGAAAAGTCCTCACTTTCGCGGAGCCATGTTTGTCTCACATGGTCACGTGACGCAACGTAACAGAAGGCACGCAACAGCGCACGCCCACGCCTCAAGCCTATTTTATTTTTTATTTTTTTTAATCAATTAAAATTTCTTTTACTGTATTGGTAAACCGTAGTTATATCTGCTATGTTTATAATAAAAAGTAAACTTACATTTAGCTCTAAAAAATTAAATAAAAGTAAGCAAACCTGCCTGGAACGCACCATAAATCAAATCCTGTGCAAAAACAATGCACTAACCACGAACGAAATAACATATATGTCACTGACCATGCTATTATTAGTTAAATATTTTTATTTTATTATGTCATCTTTACAAACTCTATGACAGGGTGAGAGCGACATGTTTCTTTAAATTGAAGCTATCCTTCTGCATTTTCTCTATAGGTCATTCAGAGTAATATTAAGATAAGTAGGATTTTTTTTTAATCTAGTGAAATAAATTAGGCAAAGTAAAAATGAACATAAAAATACATACATGTTGAAAGGATAAGGATTTAGCTTATATATATATATATATATATATATATATATATATATATATATATATATATATATATATATATATATATATATATATATAATAATTTACATGTTTGGATTCAATTTCATTTCAATTTCATTTTTACTTTCTTCTGTTTCAGTTTTTATTCAAGCCTACCAAACCCACAATTTGAAACACATTACCACAATACAATTAGACAAAATAAAAAAGGAAGAGTTACGCATATAAACGAGTGTGTGACAAAAACTTAAACGGAGGACGACATGAGAGAGAATCAGACTGAGGTGAACTCAGTGGCTCATTCAGACAAAGGGACTTCACATATAAGCACTACTTTAAGGTCTCACACTGCATTTTTGTTGTAGAAGTTGTAATGGTAATGATTTGAATTTGCAGTGAAAAGTGTTGACCATTTGACCCAAATCAGCAGAAGGTTTGTGGCAATAAAAATCAGAATGATTTTCAGAACTACTGTTTGGAATGTTCAAACTGACTTAAGGTAATTTTAGTTACATTGATATTCATTAATAAAGTAGTTAAAAACAACTGACTTAATGTTTCCAATTGTTTCATATATGTTTCGGACAAACATTGTAATTGAGAACTTGTTCCTAATGCTTTGGCAGTTCAAAAAAGGTGAATAAATAAGAGTCAGTTAAGAATTTCCATGACAAACTTCTGGTCTCCTTGTACTTTTAAAGTAGGCCTAAGGAGTCCCTAACCCTACCTACTGCATGTCATTTTAGCAACATGATAAGCAACAGAATGTGTAGAGAAAAATATGTTTTTCTATAGACCAGTGTTTCCAAACTTCAGGATCAGGGTCAAGAGCATGGGGGACGCAAAATGATTTCTGGGGGTCCCCTGATCATTTGAAAAATTGAATATTAAGATCTTAAACGAGGTTTGAAGTACAGTCATAGATGTATAATCTCATTTGCTGACCTACAAAATGAATTTATAGGCTTATGTCTTCAAATTAAAATCATTAAAATAAGACTAAAGACCATTTTTTCACTTTGCAGGTGGCCTACATTTTGTATTTGGGGGTCAGGAATGGCTATGGTTGTTATTTTGGGGGTCACGACTGAAAGGAGTTGAGAACCACTGCTAGACTATTGTAGAGTCAGACAGGTTCTGGCTTGACACAACAAAATAACTAAATAAATCAATAATTAGTGACTAAAAGTGCTAAAATGACTTGTGAAAAGGTACTTTCTACAGTAAAATCCTCAGTGGGCCCATGATCTGCAGACTGCAGGCTGGAAACAGGTAAAGATCTACAATGGATTTCAGAATTATGATTAATAACCATAGCCACATAGTTTAATTAGACTTATTAAAATTAAATATGCCTATATTGAATGATAAAAAGTCCTCGTAATGTTGCACATAGTAAGAGGCCGTGCAATAGCTGACCTGCTGCATCGGTATTTTAGTCAAAAATCAGTCTAAAAGAGAACAGAGAGGCTTTATTTCGGCCAGGTGTGTGTGCGCATGCGCGGTCACAAGCAGCTGTGAGCGTCATGGCGGACACGATGCAAACCGAGAAATTTCCCTACTTACCTTCGGGTTTAGCGGAGGGTAAGACCTTTTTCCTCTCTCATCTTTGTCTGGGACTTGTAGATGTATATGCACGCTCATCGGCGGCAGGTTTAGCGCTTCTTTGTCGCAGTGTGCGTGTTTAAAGTGCAGAAGATGAGCGCAAAAGCAGCCCGGAGCTAATGCTAAAGCTAAATTAGCCGCTGCGCTTCGATCCAAGGTCGACGAGAGCACGAAGCATCCGAGCTTTGCTCTCATCTCCCGGGCTTATCATTCTCACTTTAGTCACAACATCACAACCAGACGCTTCCCGTGTCTTTGTGTTCGTCCAGTTTGAAGAATGTGTCGCAATACAACGACAGACTTTGGCTTCATTACAAGACTAAAACTGCTCAGTGCATTCGCTCATTCATGAAGAAATACAGTTTATTAAAATGCATGCAATAAACCTTTAACAATTGTTTGCCCAGCGTTTGCAGAGATTAACGTAAGAGTTTGCATTGACCTGACACACTGGATTTTATCCAAAACACTTTAAAAAATAAAATAATCTAATGTTTAATCACAGTGAACATTTTCATAATTTCAATAGTTTTATTTTATGTTAATCTGTCAAATTGATTTATAACGTAGACATAGAGATTATATTGAAGGAAAATGTCTAATCTGAGGCATTAAACTTGTGACAGTAATCTACACTTTACTGTTGCATTGTGACATTTCCTAGAGCTGCATTTGACCCACATTTCAATACTTCTGGGGAATCTCCTCATTCTTCATTCACTATTAATATTTCATTTTTTACTGTGATCTTTTCTTGTGGAGTCCTGTTAAATGCAATGAGTTTTATTATCATTATGGTATTGAAATTCAAACCTGATTTTTAATATTAATGACATTTATTAACATGCGTAATTCCATGAGATAAGTTTTTCTGGTCTTGGTTCTCAAAGATGGTTAAACAACATTATTGAAATCTTAATTTGAAACATTTGCAAGTAGATTGTTTGTTATTGTAATTAAATCGTTTTTATGTTTTTCTTCAGTGAATAAAATGATCGCGGAGCACAGCGACCTGTTTTCTGATTCTCAGTGTAAAGTGTGCAGCGCTGTCCTCATTTCAGAGTCCCAGAAGCTCACTCATTATCAGGTCAGTGCGTCCTTACTCTGCACCAGCCTTTAATCTAAGCCAACACGCTCTCTTTTACAGATACAGAAAAGGTCATTGTTTTAATTTCGTTGCCATTACTTTGCTGATGACTGCTCCGCGAGAGATCTATTTTAAGATTCCCAAACCTGCTTTGCTTGCAATGTGCTTTTGCGTGTGACCATTAAATTAGTTTTCTGTATTTTTCTGTTTGTTTTCAGAGCAAAAAACACGCAAACAAAGTGCGACGCTACTTTTTTATTCAGAACGAGAACGAGCCTACGTTTAAGAAACCTTCAACAGACAAAAATGTGAGTTTAAATGAAACAGTTTGACTAAATAACTTTATGACAGCCTTAGTGATTCTTTTAGTAACTATCACTACATCTTGTTATTGTGTCAGACTGATATGTATTTAGATTAAAAGTTTAACAAATAACATTCAAATAAGTAAACAAAGTTCTGTCATATATGCTGTCTTCCAGGAATGTAATAACGGCGAGACGGACAGATACAAAGTGTGTGTGGTTTGTAACATGACGTTCACCTCGCCTGTGATGGCAGAGTCTCATTATCAAGGAAAAGTCCACGCCAAGAACCTGCGCCTCAAAGCCGTGGGTCCTCAGAACACAGGTAAGCCCAACTCTGACATCAAAATAAGAGAACTGTCTTTATATCACCTGTAGTAATTAGAGCAACAGCCTGCGCGCTAACACCAAAACTATAATTTAAGAGAACAGTCAACGCTTTAATTCGCACTGATCTTCCTCATGTCTTGGTTTCACATTAGCCCTTTACAAACACTCATCCTCATCCAGACCTCTGCCTTAAGATTTCCAGAGTAGGATATAGCGGAGTTAGTTGTCACAGTCACTGTATCTCAGCTTGTGAATGGTGCATTTGGAGAAAAAAAAGTCAGATTAAAATGTTCATTAAATGAACTAAAATTCACTCGCTAAAACATTTATGTAAACATTTGTTCAAGATTGTGATAAGACGAAATCAAAAAATATATAGCAAAAAGTAAATATTCAGATTTTTTTTTTTTTTCCAAAAATTGTGTTGAATTTGCTTAAAACCATTGACACTACAAAGAGTCAGAGTGACAATTAGGACTGTTTTTTCTGAGCTGAGGTGAGGTGAGAGTAAAAAAGTCCAGTCGGGGTTGGTTGTCACACTTTTACAAAAGCCAGATTTTCTCAAAAATACTGTATTTTAAATATTCTAATTCAATGCAGGAAATCAGTGTAAAGCTTCAACTAAAAAATAAATCTTAGTGTCATGGAGCTTGTTCTGTTCAAAAGTTATTAATCACTAATTCACATTAAAAATATAGTTTTACATTATCATTAGAATCTTGACAAAAATGATCTTTTAAATTTCCTTTTGCCTTTTTCTTGTAATTTAAAGTCTCCTGATTCAGAAAATGTAAAACATTCTTGAAACAAAATTAAATCCAAATAAAAAAATCAAACTAAAGAAAAGACACTTTTGTCATTGCTCTCCCATTGACATAACATTGTGACAACCAACCCAGACTTGGGGCTGGTTGTCACAGGTGAACAATTAACATTTAATGATCAATAACTTTTGATCAGAATAAGACAGAGAACAGCAGCTGGATTCATTAGTTACACAAGACTTTGAGCTTTTCATGGAATTAAAATGGTTAATGTGAGATTTGCTGTTTTTGAGAAATTCAAATCAAAGTAAAAAATGTGACAACCAACCTCACTCTCCCCTATCTCCTTGTTTCTCCACAATTGCACCCACTCTTTCTTTAAAATATGACTCTGTAAATTGCTGCGTGTGTGAAAAACTCATCTTATTTGTCCTGTTAGCTTTGAGTCACGTTATCTAACCTACGTCTGACCTCTCCTTCGTCCCCCTGCAGATGCACAGACTTTCTCTTGAGTACAAGCGCAAAATACATGTGTACATTTATGTATGATATGTATATAGGGCTGGGCAATATTGACAAAAATTGTTATCTTTATAGTTTTGTAGCATAATCTTCAACAATATTTAGACGATATTATTTCAAACCAACCATAACAAACCAACAAGTCTTTAAATGTATTACCAGTAGTTGAAGTTTAATGATCAGAAAAATGAGGCTGTGCTGTAGTTGACTAAAGATATTTTTGGTCTACTATGAGATGAGTTATGAATCAATTAGTCGACTAAAAGGTCCCTCTTTCTAAAACTAGTGAGTGTCTCAATGTTCTGACTAAATATTTGGTCCAAAAAGCCGTCACAAGATCAGAAGCTCAGAGGTTTACGTGCTAAACTACTATTCAAGAAAAAATGCAGCTGAACAAGATTTTCACGTAAAAAATTCTGAATAATTTTTGTGTTTTGTAACTAATTCAAAATTTGGCAACTTAGACACAAGTGAGTGACACCAGTGATTCATTGACTAAACTTATTTGAACATTTATAATGTTGTAACGCTCTTCGTTTGTATTTTTAAACGACTCTTTTAGAAGCATTTCTTACTATAAACGACATACTTGATATTCCAGTTTTCCAAATCTTGAAAGCAACGATCACATTTCTAAAATTCAATATATTGCCCAGCTCTACATGCATGTATTGGAACGAACAGAACAGCAGGAGAGAGGATCCAGAAATCATCAGTGTGTGCTGTATATTAAGGGTTATTGTGTCACTTTACTACATACGCTCTGATCACAAGCGTGAGCCACTGGAGTGATAAATACAAGAAGAGAAAAGTACTAATATTTCGTGCTCGTGTCAATTAGCCAAATAAGATGACTGTCCATAATACAAAACATGAATCATCAAGAATCTACAAAAAATGCAAAAGCAAACTCTGAATGTAAAATCAAATCAAGTTCAGCGTCACATTAACCTGCTCCCATTTGCCTTCACCAGGACTCCTCAAGTGACAGCGCCACCTACAGTCCCAACAAAGAAACTGAAATCGGAGAGTCTCCACTGAACGACAAATCCGACCCGAATCACTTCTGCTCCGTGTGCCAGGCGTCGTTTAACAATCCTCTGATGGCCCAGCAGCACTACCAGGTACGGCCCGCTCCAAAACTACTGCCATTAAAATCAGAAATGTGTATTTAAGTCTGTCCAAGCAGCGGTTCACATCAGGATTGTATCAACACCGAACATAATAATTTCATTCACAAATGTTGATTTTGCAGCATAACTTTTGTTTTCACACTGATAAACTCTTGTAGTTAGCTGACAACTGCACTGGCGAGTGTTGCTGCTACAGCTTGTGTCAATCAGTTATCTACGTATCTGTCTAGTTCTATTCTAGCTTCACTGTTTGACCTTTGTCTTTGTTCAGGGCAAAAAGCACCAGAAGCACATAAAGAAGCAGAGACTGATGGAGACGTACGGCCCGGCCACGACTCCAGGTCAGACGAGACAGAAACAGCACAAACTGTTTTACTGAGGTTTACTTTTAAATAACCTGACTGTGTTTTTCTCTCACAGCGACGACGGTGAAAGGTTATCCGTGTGCCATCTGTAAAATCGAACTGAACTCTGTGGAGCAGTACCAGTCCCACATCAGTGGAGCCAAACACAAGAACCAGTGAGTGCTTCATCAGCAGAAGATCAGATGTTAGGATTAATGTTCTGAATACAAACTGAGATTGAGATTGTCACACAGAGACTAGGGAACCTCCTCCAAAAATAACGACAACTAATTATTTTCGATATCGGCCGATACGATACAGTCAGAAATGTCCATTTCAGCCAATGATTTGCCCATGCCTAGTTTGTTTAAAAGCTAATTTTTGTTGGGTTTTGAGCTGTTTTAACTTTTATTTAAACTATGAACACGTGAGCCAGCTATCCCATTGGTTCTCAACCTTGGGGTCGAGACCAAACGGTGGGTTGTGGGATGTTTTTGTTGTGCGGCGTGAAGCACAGGAATATTTTTTTGGATTTATCTGGTCCCATGTGAGCGCGCATCAGCGTCACAACGCTACTTATCTTCACAGCTACATAGAAAAAGTCTATTTCCTAAAATTTCTCGTTATAGTTTTATCATTTATGAAAACTTATACTGCCTAACATCTTATACTGCCTAAAAAAGTTGGGTAGTGAATGATGACCAGTTAGAAAAAGTGAGTAGCCTGAAAAAAAGTTTGAGGACCACTTTGAAGTCCCAAAACTGGGTTACTGTACTAGTCCTTTGAAAAAAAAGGTTAGACGCCACTGTTATGGAGCTAAAAGGGCAGACAAGCTCTTCCTCAGCAGCAGCACAGACTGAGATTTCGTCCCACCGCTAAAACGAGGTTGATCCTTACATGAGTTAGGGGTTGCACGTCTACTGAATTTTCGTATTAACTAGTGGATAGCGTTAGTCGCGTCGACTTCGACTAGTCGATGACGTCATTAACAAAAACAAAGATCCAAAGGCACAATGATTTTGCCTGGGCAATTGTTAGAAACAGCTTATTTATACTGACCATATTATCAGAAAACATTGGACATACTTAATGCTCTGTGATAAAGCTGAACGTAGGCTCTTTGATTTTACATAAAGAAGAAAAAAAAAGCTAAATAAGCCTATTTGTGCGTGTGCGAGGGGCGGAGGCTGTGGACGTTTGGTCAGTGCGTTTTGAACAGTGAAGGAAACACAAATCTACCTGAAGCCCTGGTTCCACACTCATCACTCTTTTCCCCTTGTCTCCTTCTCCCACAAACCGCGCTTTAAAAGGTTTCTAAGTCCAAAGACCAGTGTGGATCCACAGACTCAGATCCAGGCGTTTGATGTGCGCTTGGAGACGGCTGGCCAAGGCGCGTTGGAGCGAACGGTCCGAGCGCTTTGAGCCGGGCACAACGCGCTCGGCTAGACAAAGCATTTTGGGATGGACAGTTCGTCCGTTATTGGAATGGAGCCGGGGTCGCGCTTGGTAGTGGAGGCACAGCGTGTCCGTGAACTATGCAAGGCAGGGGTAGTCTACAGCGCGCTCCAGAGTGACTAGGCGAACGGACAAAGCATCCAGAGGCGGAAGAACAGCGCAGGGAGAGAAGTAGCCAGAGCTTTTTCTTAAGCCAAGCTCTGATTTAATTATTCTTCGACTAGTCGACTACCTCTCAAAGTAGTCACGGGGAACCTTAATAGTTGATTAGTCGACGCAAGCCCTAACATGTGTTTTGGAGCAGATGTGATTGGTCGTTTTTCCTCAGGATGAAGAAATCCGGGCTGACTCCTTCAGACTGTCTCCAGGCCTCGGACTCGTTCGGCTCGGAGTTTCCGGAGCAGCAGCAGCAGCAGGAGCCGTCGTCGGGGGAAACGCAGCCTTACGGAGCAGGTCTGGACCAACAGTGGAACGCCGACGCTTTCTCCGTGGAAGAGGACCCGGGCTTCTGCGAGGAATACCAGAACTACTCCAAAAACTGAACACATTTCCACACGGACACTGTACAAAGGTCAAGGTTAGCTGAGCGACGAACAGTTTTCTAGACCGCCTGCGTCTGAGCGGTTTGTTATTTTAAAGTCATCGTTTTACATTAACTTCGAAGCTACGTGTTTGTTTGTTTGTTTGTTTGTTTGTTTTTTTAAAAGCTGAGTGTGAACATTATAAAGTCGACACTGCAAAAACTAAGAAAATGGATTGAAGTTTGAACGTATATTCTTGATTCGAGCCAAGTTTTAATTGCCAAGTTAAAGTTGTGGTAGCTAACTTTTTTAGTTGTAAATAAGTACATTTTGTGTTTTCCACCAAAAGGGCTATGATAAATGCAGCAAAATAGATCACAGGGTACTCTCTGAATCGGAAAAAAAAAGATTTCGATTTTTCTTTCGATTAGTCGTTTAGAATGCAAACGTCGTGCAACAATGTTTGCACATTTTGTTGCAGCCAAAACTTAAAATTAACCACCAGTTTGTAATTGACTGAATTAAGATTTTTGTTACCTTAAAGATTTGCTAATTTAAACATGTATTGTTTTGCTAAAAATGGAGAAAAACAAGCATTTTCTTATTTGTAAACATCAAAAATAGCCACTGTACTTGAAATAATCACATAAATACACTATATTACCAAAAGTATTGGCTCACCTGTCTTTACCCTTACTATGAACTAAAGTGAATCCCATTCCTAACTTCATGGCTGATGTTCCCAAACGCTTCCATTTTGTTATAATAGAGCTGACAGGAAATTCACTGAGCTCTTCTTTCACCAAATGTCTTGTTTTCACCAGTCTGCAGCCTGAGTGTTTGACTTTATTCACCTGTGGCCAGGACACGTGATTAGGACACCTGATTCTGATCTTTTGAATGGGTGAGACAATACTTTTGGTTATATAGTGTGGTTCTATTGACAAATTTGATTTGATTCGACATTGACTTTATTTGCTCAAATCAAGATCAGATTTGTGTTTACTAGAACACTACTTATTTATGACTTTTTTTCTGGTAAAAGCAGCACATTTTAACATCATGCTGCCCTGCTGGAGTCATAAAACAATTTTTTTCAGTGCAGGTTTGCAAACCTATAAAGACCAGTTGACGATTGTTCGATTGCTAAATTAGTTGACAATTCAATAATTGTTTAGTTGCGATTAATCAATTAACTTGTTGATTAATCACAACAAGTTTGGAGACACAAACAGCCCATTTTATAAACACATGGGTTTTTTCTGATGAAGTATTTACCTTGTATGTGAAGATCGGAACATGCTGCAGATGGTTATTTGGTTGTAACTTGTGTCCGCTTTGTGTCAATTAAATAAGTTTAGGGCGCTTCAGTTAAATCTCTGTAGAGAATGAATGAAACGAGAACGAACTGTCCAGATTTTCAGACCGAAACTAGTGTGAAAAGGGTTTATTCAGTTCAGACAGTACTCTGTGGTCTCATTCTTTCACAAAAAGCTGCTTTTATCATATACTTTTAAGTGGAAAAAGAAAAAGTTGACTAATTTACAAACTAAAAAAGTTTAATTTGCTTAAATCAAGACAATATGTTCATTTTTTTAACAAATTTTTTTCATTACTTTTTGCAGTGAAGGTTGTATTTTTGTGATAATTTTCTGCAAACATTGTTGAGAGGAGCCAATAGGAAATGACCTGTTGACAGTTCTGATTGGACGTCGCCCCTCAGAGGATTTGATTCAAAAGGAACAATTAGATTTATGAATGTGACTCCTCCTTCAATTTCTGTTTTCTTCTGTCACTTTGTTTTTCACAGGAACCTTCAAAATGTTGAAAACACACAATCATTTAAGCTTTTAGTATTTTATTTTGTTGTTTTATTCATTGTTTGTGTCACAATTATTTTATCAAACTTTACTCAAGCCGGGTGTCCGCTGTATGATTTTGTCAGTCTGCTTTATTATTATTGATTATTGACAGTTACATTATCGCAGATGAACTACAACTGATGTCAAACGTATTTTAGTATTTTGACAGCAGAGTGAGACCTCCTGTCACTGCGTCTGCGATTAGTCTTTGTCACGATTGTAAATGCAAGCTCACTGAAATCACCAGAAGACCTCTGCCATGAACAGAACTTTTTCTCTTTAGTTCTTGTTCATTTAGTAACTTTTCTTGTGCGTTCAGACTGGACAGTGTTTTTGCATCAGAAATCACGTATGCGTTTTCTTTTTGCACCAGGTCGAGATATTGTAATCCCTGGCTTAAAAGAGCGCATAAAACTGATGAAAAGCGACAAAGATAATTACATTTTTTGTTCCTTGTAAACTTGTGCTATGCATAGAATTTAGTTTTACTGTACTCAGCAAAAGGCATTGCTAAGATGTATTTAGTCAAAGTAAATTTACATTTCTAGTACTTTCTAATTAAGACTATAAACCAGATCTCAAGATATTCATTTTTGTTCCCTATAGTAGCCCTTAGGGACGGGACGAGATCTCGCGAGATCAAACTGTTGCGATACTGTGCCACACGTACTGAACTGTCTCGTGAGATTTTTCCATGGTCATGAAATTAAGCTTTGTATCTTTGAGCAGCTGTAGTAAATATTCTCCTCCACACACAGACTTGTAGTGACTTATTCTGACAGAAAACGTCTAAACTCTGTCTCAGTTTTTATTTTGTAAAAATAGGACCAATATTGACAGAGATAATTAGTCCTAAACATTGTAAAAGTTAGCGTTAAAAATATAAAATCGTCAAATATACGCGCGGACATCGGGGAACAGCGCTGTGTTTTTACACTTAAACATAGTTTAAAATAGATCCACCAAGACATATTCTGTCCTATTCATCAATAACTGTAAAAAGTCTCCTCATCTGTGTGGTCTGGTCCCTGTCAGCAGCGGCAGCGCTGTGAAGCAGGAGAAAGGGGGCGGAGTCTGAGCTACACACGGTGGAGCGGATCAATTTCAGTCAAAACTCATCGTTGAAATAAAAAAAATCCAAGGTGATACACATAATGAAAGGTAAAGCTAAACTAAAAGAATATAAACTAACAATAATAAATAATACAAATAAATGTTGTACTTTGCCTTGTTTAAATTCTAAATTGAAATAATTGATGCAAATTATTTAAAATCGTCTCATTGTCTCGTCCATTCCTGTGGTCCTCCTAGTAGCTAAGCACAACTTCCTCACTTCTCTTTTTCCAGACAAAGTGTCTTTTAAGCCCATCTCTGTACTCCTCCATTGTCCTACAGCAGTGGTTTAAACACTGCATAGAGGATTTCTAATTGATCCCTGATGCAAAAGCCACTACTCGCTACGTCACAGGAGAGTTGGTCCTGATTAGTGGACTTCAGATTGTAAAACTCTGGAAGCTTAAAGACCTTAAATTGAATTCATTTGAGGATTTTGTTTTTGTGCGGTCAAATGCAGATGTCCCAGTCGTGCAGCGGACACTCGGCTTCACAAACAGCAGCTCTGTAGATCCTTTCCATAGAAAACAAGTTTCAACTGATGTCAAACAAAAACATTAAAGATGTCAAGACGTTTTGTAAAAGGAAAATAAGAAGAGGAAAAATTCAATCAGGGCTCATCGTAAACTTTGCTTTGCTTTTTGTTTACAGCGAGACTAAAGCTTTTCAAACGCTGCAAGTCAATACAGATTACGTCAACACAACAATCTGACAATAAAGCAGATAAACAATAGGAACACAGACTTTGGGGATCACACACAGTTGAACCTTTCTCTCGTTAAAGGTGCTATACTCGATTAATCAAATGTTTTGCTGACTTAATGCATTCTAAATCCAAATTTTCCACTATTTTCGCAACTATTGGTGTTTTTGATGAAGAAATTGCACTTTGACAACATATCTGTGCTAGGATAAGCTGATTCTTTAAAAACAATCGAGTATAGTCCCTTTAAGTAAGTAAAAATGCAATTTTAGGCATGTTTTCAATGAGGAAACTTAAATATTAAGCCCTGATCAAGTCCTGCGTTTTGTTTTGGTCTGATTGTCCAGTAAAGGGTTAAAAAATGATTTCTATTTAAATATCGAACACTTTATTTTATTTGTATTTTGTTTTCCCAGTTTTATTGTTTTTTATTATGAAATATGTTTTATTACGAGACAAAACACAATTTGAGATGTATTATTTTTGCCTAAACGAAGTGTCTTTATGTCTGTTTTAAGTTCTCTCTTTGTCAAAAACGTTTAAAAATGGTTTGTTTTTTTTTAATGGCTTCTAATTTGACTAATATATGAATCTGGAGTGAAAAATAATAGTTTTGCTGATAGATTGTGGTGTTTTGTGGAGCAGAATGGAGAGATCCAGTGGCTGTTTTTGGATGTATTTGATAAAATAGGACTTGTTAAAAAAAAAAAACTGAAAGATTAATGTGATTTGCAAAGAAGTGGCTGAAAAGTGCATCAAATAAAACATTTGTAAAGAAACCACATTTTTGTCTGTTGATGTTTCGTCTTAAAGGTGCATCATGTGATATTCGACCAATAAATAGCCGTAAAGGTGCTATACCCAATCCGGTGATCAATAATGGCGGCTTATGTGCGTCAATGGCTTTTGCTCTCTGGCGTTCGTTGCCATGTCATTGCCCACTTCGTACCTTTAGCTTGACTTCTTTTACAATGTTTTATTCGTCTTAAAATTTTAATTAAACACAGACGAAAACTAAACTGTTAAACACAAAATTCCCTTACAGATTTCAACAAAGCAAATGATTGTAAAATGTGATTATTCTGTTTAAAGCCGTAAATGCCTGATTAAGCTAGTTCCGGCTGCTATCTGCTAGCTTAAAATGGCGATAAATAAATGTGCCGTTTTGGGGCTTTCTATTGGCAAACTTTGTAAGATACATTTATAAATATGAATATAAATACATAATAACTGTACACTTACAAATAATGTGTTTAAAAGATGTAATTTCAGCCGGCGCACTCGTAGTTGCGTTAAAAGGTACAAAGTAGGCCAATGACATTCATCATGGCCGTTAGCTTTAGCCTTTTGCTAGGTGCTCTACGCGTCTTTAGTTTTCCCAACACAGTTATCCACGACCCAGTTTGCATAGTTTTCCCAAATCCTTAATCTTCACCAATTAAGTTAACCTAATCCTAACCCTAACCTTACACAAATCCCAGAAGTACGGTAAATATTTAAAAATCTAAACTTTTGCTAGCATAGCCATCAGTGCAAAGTGATGGTGTATGTATGACGTAACGGGGTTGGACAAAGAAATCAGGCGTGCTCTACAGGCTATGGAACATTCGTAGTTGTGATTTTTGCATGTTTCTTTGCGCGAGGAGTGGGACAGGCTCGAGCCGAGTGAATCTGAATGAAGCCGAAAGCTCTGACTATTTCAGATCGATCAGAGCGAGAGTTACAATGTGAGCAGCGGTACCGGAAGCTAAATCTTAAATTAAAACTAAAACCATTTGAACAGGAAAAAAGTTCATGATGTGAAACTAGGAAAGAATTGCCTGTAGATGCTGTTTCTGCTGAACACGAGCAGTTTGTGTTTGCATTGTGCTCTAGGGAAAAAATGCTTTCTAGTCTGTAGAGGGATTTTCCCGCTGCAGAACCAATGGAGCGACCAGTAGGCCTATGGAGCTCAACAGTGACCGCCCACTTCCTGGTTCCAAAATCTCGGACCCCATGTTAAATTGCATAGGGAATTCGATAAAACATTATATTAAAAGTTTGGAAACGTCCTTGGGGCTAAGCAGCTCTGTGGTGAGTCAGGAGCATAAGACCTACATTTTTGTTTAAAAGCCGTTTATTCAGCTTTGTAAACTACGAAGTTATTACGACATTTTGCTGAATTTTAAGTTATAGTTGTGCTTTTTAGACTGAAAACAACCGCGCTATGGATCTGAGTTAGCACATAGCTGGATAGCCCGCGGTATTTCTTTAAACTCTTAAAATTTGAATTTTTCGAAAAGCCTATGGCACTAGAACATGGGGCAAAACTCTTCCGGAACCAGGGCGATCTTCCACTGTTGAGCTCCATAGGACATTGATAGCAATGTCCTACACCTGATTTTTTACTTCTTTTAAAAATGTACACAATTTTGATTTAAAGTTACTACAAAAGTCACATGTTTGGCTGACTTACCTAATGCATTCTGAGCCTCCTAGATGTTCATCACGATGTGTTTTAAGCTTTTTTCACAGCTGTTAGGAGCAAGATGCACGAGTATGCTAACAGCAGTTAGCCACAATGCTAACGACAGCTACAGACAAACTTAGTTGAGTTTGGTGAACAAACTGATAGGGCTGGGCGATGTATTAAAATTTTAGATAATATTGTGAATGTTGTTTTGAAGATATACAAAAATGTATTATCGGGTCTATCGAGCAATATAAACATGCTACAAAAGAGCTCAGGACTTTACTATTAATTAAGTGATGCTGTACTTTCTTAAAGACAAGGCAAATTTAAATATTTATTGTATCAGAATTTGTACATTATTCAATTCAAAGAGCTTAATAAAAAAGGAAAATTTGTTTACAATGGCAGACTGCTGCACTTTTGTGATAAATTTGATTACCAACAGAACAAGTATAAAACATCTACACTAATTTGAAAATAGGCTAACATTTTTTTTTTGTGTTTGAGATAACTACATTTACAATTTTTTTAGGACAGTCAAAACCGCTGAAATCACGATTAAAACTACAATTTAAAGCCAAATTATTGTGTGAACACTTTAATTTTGTTGAATGAATGTTTAAAAGGGGAGGAAAATGGCCTTTTATGTAAAAGTGCCAAACGTGCAAAGTGTGAGGTGTAGTTTGTTTTTTTACTTACTTATTGTATTTCTCAACAAACTGAGGGTGTAAAATTATCAGGTCTTTTTCTACTAATAAAGTCAAAACTACCCACTCTTGAGTTATCTGTCGTTTTAGTAAATCCATGAGCAAACACAAGATGGCGCAAAAGGCAAAGTTTTTATGTTAAAATGCGTGTGATTTCCTGATTTTAACTTTATTTAAAAGATTAAAACATGTAAGTTGAAATGAATCAAGTAAACCTAATAATCTGATGAATAGAAATGAATAAAGTTTATTAAATGGCATTTATATAGAACTTTTTAGAACCAAAAAAATAATAATAATAATAATAAAACAATAATGTATTCATCCTCCTTGTACAGCAATAAGCTATTTTTTTATTTGTATGCAATCAGAGTGTGTGTTTGCATGTAAGTATGTATGTATGTTAGATAAAAAATGCCAAAATGATTGAAAAGGCAAAAACAACTCCAAGGCACTCTTAATTGTTCATTAGTACATGGCTAATTGCTTAAAAACACCTCAACGTGTTTCTGCTCACACATTGGTGTGTTTTTAACCTAATAAACTAATACTTTACTAACAAAGGCTTTTTAATTATCATTGTCAAGAGTGCCTTAGTTTTTTGCCTTTTCCATCATTTTGGCATTTTCTATTTAACTTGTAAAAGAAACTTTCTCTCCAATGTGCACCTGACCTGATACTGTTGTTTATGCATGAAGATCCCTGATATAGAGGGATTTTTGTTTATCAACACGGGTGACGCGTGCGCACCCAACCTGCAGAAAGAGCTGCCGCTTATTGACCAAGCTGGAGAAACAATAGGAGTTGTCAGCTAAATACAGTTATCACTGTGAGAAAACAAAAGTTCTGCTGCTAAATCAACATTTGTGAATGAAATTCAAACCCTACGACCCTTAATATTTACATTCAGGTGAAAAAATGGTGAGAAAAACACTGTCTCAAACTTCAGGAGACAGACATCTTCAGACTGGTTCAGACCTGAATAAACAAGCTCTTGTCTGTTTTGTTTTTTAATCAAAATTACCCACTAAGACTAGACGAACACTGTTCTCTATCATGCAGATGGACATAGCCGCACAGTAAATGACATGACAGCTTCTTTTTTTTATTCATTACGTATGTCTAATGTAGTAATGGTATCTTTGGTTATAGAGCATTATGCAAATTTACTTGCGTAACTTTGTGTTTTTAAAAGTCTATGTAAAAAATCCAGCACTGTTGTGTAATAAATGGCGAATTGACTGAGATGTCTAACTGAAGATTTTAGATTTAAAAGATTTTATTCAACTGATGGTTACTAAACATGGTGTCCGTCCACTTTACTCTGTGTAAAAAGTGTTTTATTTCAAGACATGATTGCAACCAAACCTACAATTGTGTTTGCGCGGAATAAATCCTACTCTGAATGCCTCTAATTGACACATGAGATTCTACGGGACTGACTGTGATTGAATTGATATTCACGTAAGTCTATTTACGCCAGTAATACCACATATATCAATCATTTTCCTAAAAATTAACTGACTTATCCAAACATAAAAACGTTTTTATCCCCACATCATCGCAATAATGTTTTATGTGACATGAATAATTCACTAAAAAATTCGGTATGAGCTAAATAAGTGCAACCCACTATCAATTATAACTCGAAGTGGAGACTTACACTACTTTCAGACTTATCACTTCCTTGTACCACTATTATCTGATAAACCACAAAAATACAACTAAGTGGAAGCTACTTACAAAACCAGCCAGTCGTATGAAGCCTTATTTTTGTCTTTTCTTCAAACTCTGCCTTTAAGCACCATCCCTCCTCCACAGTCACAGAAGCCCAGGTCACTTTTGTATTTCCCATGATGCCGCTGGTGTGACCCGTGTTCTTGTCCCCGTCGTGTGTTTGTAAAGTCTTTATCGTGGCTGTCAGTCTGATTGACATGTCAGTGTCAGCGCCGGTCCTGCGTGTGTGCGTCTGCGAGACAAAAGGCTAAAGGACACTCCTGACGCCCCTCCGAGTCTCCGGACGGACAAAAGATCCACAGACAGGCGCTTCCTCAGACTTCACTCAAGAGTTTAAGAATCGTGTCATAATCGCAGTGGGAGGGCAGGAACCGTCAGCTCTGAAGATATATAAATGTTCAAGACGTTTTAAGACAAAAGTTGGAAACACAATGGAAATTCTCAGGAATAGCAGGGCCGTCAGGCCTGCAAGGCCTTCTCTGCTGGCTAAAAATATCTAAATAACAAACTGATATAAACTAATAATTTAGTGCACGCATGCATAATAATAATAATTCAATAATTATTCATCGGCTTCTTTGTAGCATCCCATCGTTTCGCAGATTTCAGCCGTGGTTTCATAATATAATGTTTTAACCAATCATATTTCAGCCATCAGTTGTTGTCAGGGTCAGTGAAATCTGCCCGAGGCCTTCACAGTCAGTTTTGAAGGCACCGTCTCTTAACATAAGCCTGTATCAAGCTGTTGCTTTAACCAATCAGATTTTATGTTGACGACGCCGAGGCCTTCTAGCAGGCCACCCGCAACGTCACAATAACTACGGCATTTGATTGGCTGTCTGTGCTTAATGTTGTTTTGATAGCAGTTTTGTCACAGTGGCTAAAGGGAGAGAAGAGATCGATTTGGTTGCAAATTTATTGGTAAAGCCTTTTTCAAGACGGACTTTTCAAGAAAAGCTGGACATTGTTAATAAAGACTGGGCAACTCCGAACCTAGCATCTCTCCGGCTCCTGTCACAGGCGGGAAAGGGATTTGTGCTGCGGGACACTTACAAGGTGCTTTCCAAACCTTTAGCGTACCAGAGTGGATTTACAGCTAAACGAGCAAGTGTGGAGGGAAACATAACTGCGCCGAGGAGGAGCCGATATGAGGAAAATCTGCGAGGCCACTGGAAGCGGCGCCGGGTGCCTCAGGGACGAGACGGGATCCAGCGCAGATCCGCGCGCCCACTACCACCAGCTCCAGATTCAGGACCATTTGCGTTTTTGGTGTACAAGTAATTCAGACTATTGGTGAGTAAATATTTGTGTGTGTGTGTGTAAATACGTTTATTCTGACTATAGAAGTAATGATGCTTTGCTCTTTATCGCGTGCCTGCATAACAGAATAGTTTAATAGCCATCAGCTGGTTATTGACATGTGAATATATTTAAAAGGAGCACCACTGAAGGCCTAGGCAAGACATGCACGGCCCGCCACTGGAAATAAGAATACTTTATGTAATTCAGTGGCGGGCCGTGCATTTCTTGCCTAGGCCTTCAGTGGTGCTCCTTTTAAATATATTCACTTGTCAATAAGCAGCTGATGGCTATTAAACTATTCTATTACGCAGGCACGTGATAAAGAGCAAAGCATCATTACTTCTATAGTCAGAATAAACGTATTTACACACACACACACACACAAATATTTACTCACCAATAGTCTGAATTACTTGTACACCAAAAACGCAAATGGTCCTGAATCTGGAGCTGGTGGTAGTGTGGATCTTGCGCTGGACGCCGTCTCGTCCCTGAGGCTCCCGGCGCCGCTTCCAGTGGCCTCGTAGATTTTCCTCATATCGGCTCCTCTCTCGCGCAGATGTTTCCTCCACACTTGCTCGTTTAGCTGTAAATCCACTCTGGGTACGCTAGGTTTGGAAAGCACTTTGTAAGTGTCCCGCAGCACAAAAAATCCCTTTCCCGCTTGTGACAGGCGCTCGGAGAGCTGCTAGGTTCGGAGTTGCCCAGTGTTTCTGACCAATGTCCAGCTTTTCTTGAAAAGTCCGTCTTGAAAAAGGCTTTACCAATAAATTTGCAACCAAATCGATCTCTTCTCTCCCTTTAGCCACTGTGACAAACTGCTATCAAAACAACATTAAGCTCAGACAGCCAATCAAATGCCGTAGTTGTCGTGACGTTGCCGGTGGCCTGCTGGAAGGCCTTGGCGTCGCCAACGTAAAATCTGATTGGTTAAAGCAACAGTTTGATACACACTTATGTTAAGAGACGGGAGCCTTCAAAACTGACTGTGAAGGCCTCGGGCAGATTTCACTGACCCTGACAACAACTGATGGCTGAAATATGATTGGTTAAAACAATATATTATGAAACACACAAAGCTGCGAAACGATGGGAAATGCTACGAAGAAGCCGATGAATAATTATTGAATTATTATTATTATGCATGCGTGCACTAAATATTAGTTATATCAGTTTGTTATTTAGATATTTTTAGGCCAGCAGAGAAGGCCTTGCAGGCCCTGACGGTCCGCCACTGATGTAATTCCTCGGCCAGCCAGAGGAATTCTCACAAACTTAAGAGAACTCTACGGCCCGATTGGTCTGAAGTACGAATCTGCTGTTTAATGGCTCAATCACAACCACATATGGCAAGCAACTCAGGGTCTGATTTATCAAGCCAGGTGCTAAAAAATAAAAAAAATCATGTGTTATTTATGAACTTTGGAAGATGGACATGCAACAAACTAAACAAAACTTATATGAACCACCTTAAATTCTGCATTTTTAGAGTGTGTGTGAGAGAAAAACGTAATCTCTGCCAAGGTTTTGCTCCTCCTAACTTGTTTTGCACATGAGCAAATGCTTGATAAATCTGTCCCTAAGTATTTTACTCAACTAATGTACTTAAGTAGTTTTTTTGAGCATCTAAACTTTACTTGAGTGATTAACCATCTTGTGACTTTTTACTTTTACTTACTACACTTTTCAAGAAATCTGTGCTTTACAATCCCTAAAAATAAGTGAGTTACTTTATGAGCCCATAAACAGTTTTTCCCCTCTTCTTCATGACAAAAGTCTAAATAAGTGCTTTATTATTTATTTGTTTATTTATTGTTTATTTAAAATAGGGACATTAATCTCACAAGAAGATTAAGTTGATCATGTTTATGTAAAAACACATGTGAAGTGACCTGGAGCTGCCTTAGTCCTGGCTTAGTCCTGGTTTAGTCCTGGATGAGTCCTGGTTTAGTCTTGGTTAAGTCCTGGTTGAGTCCTGGTTTGGTCCTGGTTCAGTCCTGGTTTAGTGATGGTTAAGTCCTGGTGTAGTCCTGGTTTAGTCCTGGTTTAGCGATGGTTTAGTCTTGGTGTAGTCCTGGTTTAGTCCTGGTTTAGCGATGGTTTAGTCCTGGCGTAGTCTGGTTTAGTCCTGGTTGCATTCTGGTTTGTCCTGGTTTAGTGATAGTGTAGTCTTGGTTTAGTCCTGGTTGCGTTCTGGTGTAGTCCTGGTTTAGTCCTGGTTGTGTTCTGGTGTAGTCCTGGTTTAGTCCTGTTTAGTCCTGGTTTAGACCTGGTTTTGTCCTGGTTTAGTCCTGTTGTAGTCCTGGTTTAGTCCTGGTTTTGACCTGGTTTAGACCTGGTTTAGTCCTGGTTTTGTCCTGGTTTTGTCCTGGTTTAGTCCTGTTTAGTCCTGGTTACGTCCTGCTGGTTAGACCCTGTGCGTTTGACCTGGAGCTGTCTGTGAACTTCTGCTGCTGTGATCAGAGACAGACAGTCTGACTCTCAGTCACAGAAACAGCTTCACTTCGGACCAACGCTCAACAAAAACACCTAAACTAGAGCAGAGGAGCCACCGGCCCTCGTCTGTGACCTGAGACCTGAGTCTGAGACCGGAGTCTGAGTCTGAGACGGTCTGGGTCAGTCTGGGTCCAGCGGCTTCATCAAACTAAAAAACAAGTGTAGATAACAACTTCTATCCACTGATGAGCACATTTCATAAACACACGTCAAAGCATAAAGCCATCATTTAAATCAGTGTTTCCCAACCAGGGGTACGTGGACCCAGACCTAGTACCTCCACTCAATTTCATTTCACTCCAGCTCTAGGTCAGGTATCACAGAGCAGCAAACGGTTCACAAAAAGCAGGAAGTACGGTCATCCAATCAGCAAACAGATAGTTTGCTGATTTGATAAACAAAAAATCCCTATGCCTGTTTTTTTATATTTAAAATTATATTGTCCCTTTATGGTTAAACTAAGTATTTTAATTAAAAATTAACCTTTATAAAGTTCTTATAAACCATCCCGTTGATATGTTACACTGAACTTATGAGGTGATTTGATTTGGAATCTTATTTAAATAAAACAACAAGACGTGACAGTGCAGTTGTTTGGATCAGGTCTGAACTGGTCTGACAGACATCTGTCTCCTGAAGCTTCAGACAGTGTTTTTATCTGTGTTTTTTCACCTAAATGTAACTTTCATTCACAAATGTTAAATTAGCAGCAGAAACTTTTGTTTTAACACAGTGATAAACTCAGTTTGCTGACAACAGCTCTAGGTCGAGTTGTTGCTCCAGTTAGTCTATGAGCGGCAGCTCTTTCTGCAAGTCAGGTGTGTGCGCCTCGTCTGTGTTGACAAACAAATAATCCTCTGTACCAGGGGTGTCGAACTCATTTTGACAAAGGCCACATTGGCATTGTGTTTGTCCTTGAAGGGCCTGTTGTAGTGGAAATTAACCTTACTAATCTTTGACATACTACAGATAATAGTTGTATTCTAGAATTCTTGGCAGTTATGTCAGATGGAGGCAAGAGGGAGTTTTTCCCATTAATAACATTGGACTTTGTCGTGAAATAATTCAAAAAATATTTTGCTAATTTAAAAAGCGATTAATTCTATAATGACTAGACCCACTACTCATTTGTATTACAAAAAAAAATGCATTTAAACTATATTTATTTTAGCTGCCCTCCACCTCATTGAAATTACATTGGCCTGTAGAATGTTATGATGTCATCTGAAACCCACCTATTACTGAATCTGCATTAGTCGGAAATATGACTTACTCTTTTAGTTTCAGACAAATAATTTCAGTATGTTAAGACGCCCAGATTATCCCTGGCACTAAAATAGAATTAAAGTAAACCTTATAAGACCTTAAGGGCCAGCATGAAATGAGGTGGAGGGTCTTGAGTTTGACACGTGCTCGATACAGATCTTAGAATATTCATACGCAACAGTCCACATACAAAACACATAAATGTGGATTTTAAACGTGTTTTGTTTTAATCCAAAACTTGAGAATGTAACATTTTAGGATGAGGTAAAACAATTTGATAAGGCAGCAAAATAAAATATCAGGATTTGAATGAGTGTAATCAACAAACTGCAAAGAAAACAAACAATTAAATACCTTATTTCTGCGACAGTTTTTATATTTAAGTGGTAAACATTGACTAGAAATCTAATTGCAACCACAAAACTTGTCAGAAAACACTGCAGTGAAAGACGTTGTCCGACGGCTCCTGATACAGAGAAAGCTTTCTCGTAAACTTTATTATATTATCCATAATAAAAACATACAAGAAGTTTGGTAGATAATTGTAACATATATTGGCACATGTACGACTAGAAATATATTCATTTTGTCCAATCTGTGTCTGATGTTATTCCTCACCTCCCATTTGTCTGTATTTACTTGTTATAATTCAAAAGATTAATACTTAAAGTGCACATTTATGGTTAAAAAACTGTCCCACAGTCACTTTCCATTAATAAAACGTACTTAAAATCTGTTGCTTCTTAGAGTTAAATTTTAAAATGAAGAGGCGGGCTTATCAGTTCTGCAGTTTTGAACAGGAAGTCACTGGAGCTGTTTTGGTTTTACCAAATAGTTGGAAAAAACACAACAGATCTCCTTTAAGAACAGATACAAATCTTATATACTTTTCATAAATCTTTTCTTTAGGAGAAATGCCACGACTCTTTTCTTATCCTACACTGAACTAAAACATGACTGGACAGATGGACAGACGGATGATAAAACAACACTTCTGTCTGTCTGCTCCACACAGAAGAACCCAAAGGCAGAAGTGTGTCCATAAACAGAGTGACAGATGAAAACAGGGCTGAGCTGAGCTGTGCCGGGCCGAGGCAGACTGTCTGGCTGCTGCAAACAGATAAAGATCATGGAGGTCTTCACTCTTAATTAACACTCATTTTGTGTTTAAGCTTTTGTCAAACTGTGCTCGAGTCGCCGAGTGAGATCCACCATACAAACTCAACTATACGTCCTGTCTGTTTACAGACAATAGAACAAAAAACTAAATTAATTTAATGCACATTGTTTGTCCAGGGTTTCTGCAGAGTTTTAAAAAGTAAAAAATTGTCTTTACCATTAGATGCATGGCCAACCAATACACTCTTCCATGAAATGACCCCACTTAGAATCAAAGCCTTTTTGCAATAACACTTTAATTTTGATTAAAGATGATGATTTTCATAATATTTTGAACAACAAAAGAACATTTCTGACATGTTGTTTAATCAAATTTTATTCACATTTGAACACAAATCAGTCAAGCTTAAAAAAAAATGTCAAAATCCATTTTGTGACTGTCAGTGTGATTATGGAAGACGAACAAAACTATAACTGGGGACTTCAACATTCTTCACGCACATGAACACACACAACCACGTTCTCTTGTCTCACTGTGTGCAGCTGTTACAAACTACTTGCTTTAGGCTGGGATCAGTCACAGGAATACTGCTTTTCCAGCAGCAGTTGGTGGCTTTGTGGTCCTTGTTTCTTGGACAAATCTGACACCTTTTTCTCTTCTGTTGGGCCTGTGAGCTTCTCTCATGTGTGTGGACTGTGGATTTTGTCACTAAACATCTTCCCATTCCTAAAGTGGTGTAGGTTGGTAGGTTTAAGTTACTTTCCAGTTGACTTTTCATGTGAAGAGTCACAAGCTCCTTTGACAGTTCTGTGAGAAAGCGTCGCCATGAGTTGATGAACCTTACATGTGTGATGCTGAGTATATGACCTCCTGACTGCTACTTCAGTAAATGCCACAGTAAATGTAAATTGACAAGTAGAGTTGACAAGAATCAAAAGTTCCTGGTGCTTACCCTTGAGATTCCATAGGAAACGGTTGGGTAATTTTGACCCCACTAATGGAAGAGTGAAGGTAAGTGATACAAAAGATGAAATTTCTTAAAAAGTATATATAGAAATGTTTTAAATGCTATGGCCTCATGTCACAAACAAGTTTGTTGAGAAATACCTGAAACATGAAACTGTAACTACTATTAATTTAAAAGATTTCTCAAAATAACAACACCTGGGGTCATTTTTGACCCACTTATGCATCTAAGGGTTAAATAGTTTGGATTTTGGCCTAAAGTTTTAAATGTGTCATTGTAGGTCTTAAAAATGTCTTAGATTTCCTGATTTCACACTAGTGCAGCTTTGTCAGAAAATTCACAATAATATTTTTAATTATACAACACAAATAGTGAGTTTATTCTGCTGTTATTTGTTTGATGGAACAGACAGAATGCTCAGTTGTATAATAAATTGTGCTCTTTTTTTAATTAGCAAAATATAAAAATATATGTCTCTGGAAAAGAAGCAGCAGTGTGAATATTACAACTCGAAAATCTTGTTTCTTTAAAAAAATCTTATTAAATAAAATGAAATATATTGCCAAAATCCTCTCTCAGCTGCATTTTGTTTGTTGTAGCATAAACAGAATTTATCCACAACATGTTCAATGTGTGACTTTCAGGAGGAGAAAAGTCAACCGCACAATTCCATAGAAACAAAAAGATAAATATATATATTTTTACATTCTATTGGGAATAAATAGGTTTTGTGCCATAAAGTAAAAAATGTAGCTAAAGGAACCATTTTGTATTTATTGTATGGCCACAATGACATGTAAACTAGAAAAACAAGCTTTTATTTAAGTTTATTTTATGGCCAAAAGTTTCCACAAAAAAACTCTCTAACTTTCACTTTCTTTTAAACTGTGTAACTGTGACTCTTTACCTGCTGAAAGTGACTTGGTGCCATTCTCACTTGAGGAAATAGAAAACTGCAGACACGCTGAGGGTCTGTAAAAGCTGTTTGTTGTGACGTGCGTCTGGTTCACGGTCTGCAGCTCCGAGCCTGAACGCACCACAGCTTTCAAACGCACCACAGCGCCTAAACGCAGCACGGCTCAGCGGCCTCAGTGTCTCCGACCAGCAGACCGAGCAGCTGAAGGTTCAACTGATCCAGCTCTGTGGCCAAACTACGAGTCAGATCTGTGCAAAGGCGAGCACATCCACAGTAAGAGCACGGTCAATAAACAAACACATGGATTAAGTTAAAATCAAAGTTTGGAACATTAGTGAATCTCCCTGAGAAGAGCAGGAGGTGGACCTGACAGTGCTGAGGAAGGTAAATATGGCTTGTTTGGCCGCTGTTGCATATCTAATGAGTTTTCAACAGGGGGGATGCGCGGCAATAGGTTAGCACAGGGTCCCCAACCACCGGTCCGCGGGCCATTGGCTACTGGGCCCCAGAGGATTCTTCAATATTTATTTTATTTTTATTTTATAGTCTATCACTACTTCCTTGTGCTTTACTATGACAAAATAGTGCAACTTAATCCTATAAACAGCAAATTCAAGCAATAAGAGACCTAAAGTGTACACATTAACTGGTTGTTTACATTTTAAATTGATGTTATCGGCGCTACACAACCTCGACCGGTCCCTGGGAAAAGAAATGTGGGACTTTACCCGTCCTTACAAGAAAAAAAGGTTGAGGACCGCTGGGTTAGCAGAAAGAACCGTGGCTGATTAACACAAGCTGTAGCAGCAACACTAGCCAGCGCTGACACTTAAGAGTTTATCACTGTTGAAAAGTTCTGCTGCTAATTCAACATTTTTGAATGAAATTCATCTTCATGAAAAGTTCCAGGTGAAAAACGAGGAGACCGGTTCAGACCTGATCCAACAGCTGCTCTCGTCCCGTTTTGTTGTTTTTCTCAAATAAGTTTCCCCAGCCAACTAGAAGGACAGCGTCTCTTTCTGCAGGCGGACACACAGTGGAGCGGAAAGTGACAAAGCCTGATAAATTCTCTATAGTGTAAAGCAAATCATCTTGTTTGAGATTTTAGCAGAACGTGAGTAAAGTTTAACACAGAATGGTCACGGCTGATCCCGAGTGACGCGGTTAGCCAAGAGCTTAGCTTTGCATAAGGACGTTACTTGTCCGAGAGTTTAGGTGCTCCATCAGATGTTTGACGTCAGGGGCGAACGCTCCTTTTAAGACCATTCTTGCACCACAGTCTCACAAGAAAGCGTACATTCACCACGACACAAAAACAGTGTATTTTGAGCATGATTTCAGGCCTTTTTTTTTATTCACTTCTGTACGCTGTACATTTAGTTCGATTTGAAAAATAGTTTTGGTTGAAGCCAAATGGGTAAGTTTAGGGCTGGAGCTCGGGGCAGGTTAAGATTAGAATCTGGATTTTGTTCGTATTCATAAATAAGAACACATTTCATTAAGCTGATTTTTATAGCTTCTCATGGGCCGTCAAAACATGGATACTTGAGCACCAAACTTGCCATCAGATGTTACCCTCATCAGTATCATCTGGTGACCTTCAGATTACTAGACCAATATTGTAATGATTTTCACTTAAATTTGCAATACATCAGGTACAGAGCTGTCAGATGTTACCCTTGTGGGTATCAACTGAACAGCTACATTCTTTGCACTTTAATTATAGTTGTACTCTGCACTTTAAATACTATACCAGGTATAAATGTATAACTTTGCACACAGCTGTTCTTTGCACTTTTACTGTTACTATTTGCACTTATCTCTTGTACTGTAGCTGACATTGCACACTGTATCTTTTGATTTTGTTGTAAATATGTATTTTTATGTTTTTATGTTGTCTGTCTGAAGGACTACAGATTGAAATTAGCTTGCTGCTAAATCTGGTGCAGCCATCTTTTTATTGTAACTGCACATTGTCCTAAATAAATAAATAAAAATTATTAATTAAGCACAATGACAGAAACGCTTTTACCAGATTCTAGCTTTTACAGCTAATTTCCATTTTGTAGTCCTGGGGAGGCACATTGGACATGTTTTTAGTTGTAGAAGGAAACCTACGCAGACACGAGGAGAACATGCAAACTCCACAAATAGAAAGGCCCCGGGCCCCCCGGAGTCGAACCCAGGACTTTCTTGCTATGAGGCCAGACCGCTGCAACCACCGTGTCGCCCATGGATTTCCTCTCTGGTGTTTGCTGCCATATTAACCTGTAACTTCAGCCGTTTGTTAGATTTCTAGGCCAGGGGTCTGCAATCTTCAACAGCAAAAGAGCCACATTTGCCAAATTCAAACCAAATCAAAGTTAGTAAGAGCCGCAACTGTATTTATAACAAAAACAAACAAACCATCAAACATTTATTAAGTGAATTTTCCAAAACAAAACATTGCGGAAATTGACAAAAATCAATTTGATAGCAAGACTAATCTTTTTTCAAATACACTTCGACTTCAACACATGAGATCAACTCCAGTCATCAGTACATTTAGAAATGATTAAAATAACCACTTTACAAACCAAGTCAGTGATTCCAAAAGTGGGGGCCGCAAAGAAAAATTGGGTCACTAGATGATTTTAAGATGTAGTTTTGCCTGGTATTTATCCAGTTTTTTGACTGAAAGTAGCATGTCTGAGAGAATTTTGGTCACATAAAGCAAAAAAGGACTAAAATGAATACATTTTGACCCATTTTTAATGATTGAAATCATTACAAACATTTCTTTTCTTTTGGTGTTGGCTGCTTTTTTAGGGGTCCTGGTCTGAAAGGTGTGGGAACCTTTGCACTGAGCAACTGGCTAATTTAAAATAAACATATACTGTAAATAGAATACAATAGTAAAGAATGTAATTGAGCTTTTTTTTCTAATTTAGTTCCTCATTCTCAGTCAAATCTCAAAGAGCCGCACTAACATCTTTAAAGAGCCACATGTGGCTCTCGAGCCTCAGTTTGCAGACCCCTGTTCTAGGCTGTTGAGCGTCTGCAGTTTTATTTTACCCATGATTCTTTGCAAGTTGAACAGAGCCAGAAGTCGTTTTATAAAAAATTAAAGACTTTTGAACCAGAAAAAGTTCATAAAGATAAAATAGAAGAATTAAGATTTGCCACAAGGTTAGAACATTCTTTAGGTTGTGGATGTTGGAACTGCCACTGAGGCTGAATTAAAACTGTTACAAGTTAGAAATACTCAATATAACAGGGTAAACTACAGGTTAAAGTTGATTTTGGGTAAAATGCAGGAACAGACTGGAGCAGGGTTAATTGTGCTTCTTATCTGAGCTTTTAGCTCCAACGGCCCGAGGCTCAGACACAGACTCACTGATCCAGATAAAGACTTTTAGTTTGGAAAGGATCATTAACCAAACGAGATAAAATCAAAACCGAGAAAACAGAAATGTGTCAAAGAACATTACACGAGTAAACAGCCGTGCGGAAACTAAAATGCAAAAAAATAAGCAGCAGGTTTGGCTTTTGCGGATGTATGTCTCCCACTGCAAAATGAAATAAACATCTTAATAATTTTAAGTTGGAAAACAATTAAACGTTAAAATGTCTTTGTTTTAATAGTTTAACTGCTTTAAATGACCAAAAATCAACAAAACGTGATGCTTCCAGTTAAAAAAATTATTAAATAGAGAGTCAAACATGTTAAATAACATGAAATCATTTTACGACCCCCACTTTGGAAGACCAGAGTCAGGACTAAACGTGGACCAGAGTCAGGACTAAACATGGACCGAGAGTCAGGACTAAACGTGGACCAGAGTCGAGACTAAACGTGGACCAGAGTCAGGACTAAACGTGGACCAGAGTCAGGACTAAACGTGGACCAGAGTCAGGACTAAACATGGACCAGAGTCAGGACTAAAC